>JAZGLO010003631.1:1132500-1237500 GCA_036873155.1 Biomphalaria sudanica
ATTAACTTATTCGTTTATATCCTGATTGATTCATGTGTTGTCATCTATAATGAATATTTGTGCAAAGTTTCAACTTGATCCGAGATTGGGAAGTGGAAGAAATAATATGTACAAGATGTGTACCAGACAGAGAAACAGATAGACAAATTGAGTTGATATAAGCTTAATACAAATATACATATGTATCATCAATAAATTACGAAAATATGTTTAGTAATACTTTCTTATCTTATCTTATATAATACAGACGTTACTTCAAAAAAGAAGATGATTACGTCCTTCATAGAGTTGGGCAACTTTTTTTTTTGAGGGTCTTAAGTTTGTTTTAGGGCTACAATACATACACTGAGGTCTAAGTTGGTACCCAAGGAACATTTCTGCCAAGTTTTATCGAGATTGGTCAAACGGTTTTGATTTCAATGTGGGACATACAAGATAATAAGTTAACATGTAAATTATGCAAACCTAAATTGGTAGAAAAACAAAACACATATTTGCTTAGACACATTCTCTCTCTGTCTGTGGGCATTACCATTTCAATCCGACTCTCTCTAAATCCCACTCTCTCTCCCTCAGCCTCTCTCTCAATCTCTCTCTCTCTGTTTCTCTCTCTCTCTCTGTTTCTCTCTCTCTGCTTCTCTCTCTCTCTCTCTCTCTGCTTCTCCCTCTCTCTCTCTCTGTTTCTCTCTCTCTCTCTCTCTCTGTTTCTCTCTCTCTCTCTGTTTTTCTCTCTCTCTCTGCTTCTCCCACGCTCTCTCTATTTCTCTCTCTTCTTCTCCCTCTCTCTCTATCTCTCTGTGCTAAAAAAAAAGATCTAATTCCCTCATTACCTGGTATCCTATCCCATTACCCAGTGCACTATCCATCTCTTCCCTCCACCATGCCCCCCGCCCCCAAGTATACAGTGAGCCCATAGGCTCGTGTTCTAGCTGTGCAATAACTCATCGTATTTAGAGACTTCGCTGACGCTCGTGCTAGGGAGGAGCTCACGACATTGCTCACCTCTTACCAGATTTGCAGAGACGTGCTGAAGGGTGGCGATAAATGGGGCGCATTCTTTTTTTTTAATAATTTTTCATTATGACAATATTAGTATCTCATCACTTTTTGGGGGATAATTATGCTAGTATAAAAAGAAACCAGTATAACTAGTAATAAATGAAAAGTACTTTAACAAAAAAAAAAAAACAACAACAAATCTTTTATTTAGCGTAGTTGTATCAATTAGTTTGGATCAGTCATGTGATTAAATCTGTAATAGATTTAGACTACAATAGGCCTAATGAATCTGTGCGATTAGAAATATTTGGACCAATTTTTGTTTGTTTAGCGCAATTTCATGCTTTTACCTTTCTCAATGTGCTATGGTCCTATCACGTGACTGGACTAGTCGGGGGGAAAAAGGGTGGGGGGAGAAAGAATGAGTATATGTGTAAATGTTACTGTGATAACTTTTGAAAGTCGTTTTATAAACCAACAAACATGAAGTCTCCTCAAGCCTCATCAAGTCGATGAGCCAACCACTGTTCCAGCGTAGTGCTCTTGAAAATAGAATATTTAATAGTTATCTATTGTTAGTTTCGAACTTTAAAGCGTCGACCGAATTCTATACACAAAGTATAAAGGGGACTAATTCAACTTATACCACGACATCTGTTGAGTAAAATTTCTTTCCCTTGCTAGATACCAAACAAAATAAATAATTATCAATAATTGAATGAATAAATAGATTTTTTTTTATATTTCTCAGGTAAAAGAAACAATTGTGCAAAATTACAGCATGATCCGAGATTGGGTGTGGGAGAAATAACGTGTACATACTTTTACCAGGCAGACAGACAGACATACTTAATAAAAGCTTTGTAAAAAAACATTGTGATAAAGTCAGAGCCGGATTTAAGTATGTGGAGGCTCCGTGGCAGAATACTGCGGAGGCCTACAATCACATTTTTCGAAAGCTTTAATTATTAAAATTAATAATTTCCATAATGCCCTATTTTATAATCTAAACGTAACCTTCTGTGTCAACAGAGCATATACAGTAGAACGTCGTTTATTCGAACGTTTATTATCCGGAGCGTCAAATATCCGGACCAGTTTTTTTTTTTTTTTTTTTTTTTTATCAACCACATGTACTGTGATGAACATATAACTGTATGAATACGAAAAATAAGTGATTATTTTCCACAATAAAGGTAAAAATTGCGACATTTGTCACCTATTTTTGCTCGTTCTTCACGCACGTGTCCCGCATGTGATGATTTTCAATATTCGTATAGTGTCCGGTTGCATATACTGCATGGATCGCTTCGGTTTTCGGTTATGCGAACAATCGCGTATCCGAACGGTGTCCGGTCCCAATTGAGTCGGATAAACGACGTTCTACTGTAACCTGTGTGTAGTTGCCAATGTCAAGACTTCCAGTTAGGAGACACGATCCATCCAGAAGATATTCATTATCCGCCGCAGTTAGTGCAAGTAAAGTTGATGCTCTTGATGCCTGTATGCTGACCAGCTCTCACTACCGTTAAGAAGAATGCTCACTATACAAGCATTGTATATCAGAATTTTGTTTTCTATGGTAAGTCGTATTTTCCCAGACACGATTAGAGAGTTTCGCCAATCTTATTCTAACTCTAGCTCATTTTATCTCTACGGAACAGCTATTGGACTTTACACTAGCTAGTGAGCCTCGTTCTGATTACAAGATGGCGTGATCATCAGTTATCGCGCACTGCAAATGGAGCGATGGTGAGAGTATATTTTTGCAGAACTCAATCAGATCGAAAATGTTATCTCGCCAACCATTTTGTCTAGCTTCCAAACACTTGCAGACACAATCTCAGGCCAGTATTTATTCAATACTATAAAGAACTGTGTTGAGTGTTGGGTAGGCTTGGAACAAGATGGCAAGTGCAACAACTGATGGAAGCGCGATCTCTGACTGTAAACAAGTGTTGTTGTTGTTTTTTGTTGCTTTTTAAGAATATCTCAACCATTGCTGTAAACAGTTTGCACAAAACTGCATAAAATAACGTATTATTGATCCGCTAAAAAATTAGGACAACAGCAGTCAGAGCTAGGGTTCCCAACTCTTTTTCTCGGTACCTATTTTCAACGTTCCGATGATATTATTCATTTTGGATCATTTGTGTTTCACTACCCTGCTCTGATTAAACTTCTATAACTTTTTTTTTGTATGTAATCAGGAAATGCTTTATTAGGCCGAAAAGATATAGAAGAATGCATTTTCTCTTTTTATATAATACTAATTAAAGTTTATAAACCAAAAATGTAATTAATTTAATGAGGTCAAATCAACGTTGGTATCGTCAGTTGGGAAAGCACGCGTTCACCATATGCAGCTCCGACAAGTAGGTCTACTTGAAGACTTATGTCCCTTGAAGGACATTGACTGTGTCTTTGTTACCAATATTTCTAATGAAGATCGAAGAACGATTTCATGCTTTTCATGGCAGCTTTTGTATTGGGTTGTTTGCATATGAAATGTAAGTGCATGTTAAATCTTTTCAAACAAGGCTTTCAAAATTTTCCAGGCAAGCAAGTGAAAACAGGTTTTATCATTTTCCTTTGATGAAAAATGAAACTATTTCTAGTGAAATGGTTAAAAGTTCAAGACTTATTTTAGATTAATAAACTATGGAATTTATTAAGACGCCAAGAACCAGTTCTCAATACCATCAGATCACCATTCCGCGCAGATACTGATTCAGCTCAAAAGAACATAATTCCATGCAAATTATGACCTGAAAGAGAAGTTCCAGTCAGTTCTTCCACGCGAGCTAAATGGGTGCCAGAAGCTGTATTTCCACACTTAAAAAAAAAACTTTGCTGCTAAACGTTCACATTATTTGGGTAAACATACATTTGTGAACAAACATTTTTTTGTGTGGAAACTAAACAAGCGTAATCAAAGGTTGATGTTGACTGGCTGTAATTTGACAGCAGTCACAAGGATAACAACAAGTAAACTAGTTCCACAGTTCCGGTACATTACGAACGAATTTAAACACCTTAATACTTCACATTAAGTAGGCTACGGTCACTCAACCGGGGTTAAAGGTTGTGATGTAAAAAGACAAATTTTGTTTAAAAAAACGTAAAATTGGTTTCAGAAATTTGCTTACTTTTGTTGTAATTCCTGAATTAGGAGTGTGAAAAAAAGAATGTATAATACAGTATAAATATGAATTAAAAGACATTATACACAGTTAGCTAACGTATTTTCTAAGTTGTTAGTTCACACACATATATATATATATATATATATATATATATATATATATATATATATATATATATATATATATATATATATATATATATATATATATATATATATATATATATATATATATATATATATATATATATTTGCGGCACCCCATTCCCAAAATTTTTTAATGCGGCCCTCGATGCATAAAGGTTGCCCACCCCTGCAATACATCAATGTTGTGAACACATTCTCACGACATTACACAAGCATCTAAGAAGTATCAATAATTTCATCAACATTTTTATAATTAAACAAAACCTAATAAATTACTCAGAAAGACACAAAGATAGAGACCCATTTCTTAATCCATATACTAGGACAAATTTGTACAAATGCTCCTTCTTCCCTGGTGCCATTAGAGAATGGAATGGGTTGCCCGAATCAACCAGGAAAACCAACGACTTGGCAGTGTTTAAGTCATTGACTGACACGCATGACTAGATTGACACAGGAAATGCGTAGGACGTAGTTATCTTCTTTCTAGAAGTAACGTCTGTAATATATAAGATAAAAATAAGATAAACTAATCAAGCTTTAAAAAGTAAACTTTGGTGGATTAAGGTTAAATAACGTCCTTAAAGTGAAATGAATAATCACCATCAGGTCAATTAATCTCACGAACTATTCTTGCGTGATCCATTTAAATATGTATCCAACCCATACGCATGATTGGAGAATATGGGCGCAGCATATAGATTCCAGGGGGGTCCCAGGTTCGAATCCTGATCAAGACTAGGATTTTTAATTTCGGGATCTTTGCGCGCCTCTGAGTCCATCCCTGCTGTATTAGGTACCTGACATTAGTAAAGAAAAAGTAAATTCGGTTGGTCGGTGTACTGGCCACATAACACCCTCGTTAACCGTGGGCCACAGAAACAGATGATCTAAACATCATCTGCCGTATAGAGCCTAAGGTCTGAAAGGGAAACTTTAGTTATTTATATAGATACTTGACCGCGTGTAGATGGGAGAAAGAAAGTGCTTTACAATATGAGTTTTAATGAAGTTATTGGTTGTGACTAAATACATTTTTTCAGCGAGTTCTTTAATTTTTAAAATAAACTGCACATGATTGGAAATTTCTTATTTTAAGCAATCTTCTACCGTAAGCCAAATAGCTCTAGCAACATTTCATTTCGATCCAGTACTGCCAATTTAAAACTTGGTCATGATCGACAGTTGTCCCCCCCCCCCTTTGCTTTGTCCAGTGTTCAAATTTTGGCGCAGATAGACTACAGACAGACAGTTGAGTTGATATAAGTGTTGTAAAAATGAAAGTGAAGATTATCCTCTCTTTTCCATGGGGTTCCCATGAGTCCTCGGTACCTTCCTGCGATAACCATGCGTCATTTAGCCCTTCACTCGCCCACAGTTCTATAGGTCACCCCAATGCTACTGTCCTTGTGGTCAAGCTTAAGTCTGTAGACGCTGGACTCAACTGGACACATCGGAAATGGAAGAAATCCACAGGTCATTCCTTAGCTATTACATTAACCATGTAAATCAGGATATGGCCCCGGAAAGGGCCCAAGCGAGGGGCGGGGGGTGGGGGGAGGCTCCATGAGTTAAACACTGGACAGGAGAAGACAAGGGAAAGCTTCACTCCTTCAACGAAATGGACGTGGGAGGGGGGTGTCCCGCCCCCCTCTGTCGGACCTCACTACAATTGATTTGGGAGAGGGGGGGGGCTCTCGCCATCTTCCCATTTCTGAAGTCACGCGATTGGCTTTTAGGACTAGAGGAGGGGAGCGGTATGGTTGTGTTGCGTGGAGGGAGGGAAAGGCAAGGAGGCCTTGTCGTGCCAGTACCACAATCAATACTGTTGACTTGTACACTAGTTTTTTTTTTAGCATGTTACTTTTTACAGCACTAGACTATATAAGGTAGACAAAAGCTAGCAATCTTTTAGATTTTTTTTGTAAAATGGAGGCGAATCCATAGATCACAAGCTTTTTGGTATATTACAGAATACAGAACTGATAAATTATATATTTTTAAAACCAAATAGTTTTTTATCACCTTTTTCAAGGCACTTATGAATTATATTTACTAATTCTGTGGCATTTTACGTATCGAGAGAACATCTTTTCCCTTTGCAACTTCTTGTGTGACTCAAGAGGCGAATCCTTGAAACACAGCTGCGGTCACAGGTTAGGCATATGTAATCACCAGGCGCCGTTGCATTTTCACCCTACTTTATACTACAGTCGTGTATTAACTCTTTCTCTCCTAATTGAGGATACCATCTTTGATTCGAACTCAATAAATTTAATCAATGTTTGATTTTATAAACTTGACTTTGTGTTTTATAAAAAGAGCATGCATTCCCCTTTTAATTCTATACCAAATAAAACATTTTCTGATAACAAATGAAAAAAGTTTCTAAAGCTTAATCATAACAGAGTAGTAAAATAGTAATGAGCAACTTGAAGAATTCGTCAAAACATGGTAAAATAATTGCGTGGAGAAAGAGCCAAAGTATTCAGATATTGGGTCTGTATTTGACTTGCCCAATAAACTCTAAAAGTATTTGCCTAATTTGAAAAAAAAAACGGCATCACGTTGGTCGTAGACACACTAAAACTTAAACAATAGCGTGTACAGTGTGAGCACACTGGAGGGTTATAATGGGTGTATTTTCCCATTTCCTCATATAGTTTCAGTTTAAAAAACAAAACAAAAAAACAATAGAAACTATATTTGGATTAGTTAAAAAAAAAAAAAAAGAATTTGGTCTACGGAGGCAGAAATCTGGCCACATTTACTCCTAGTTGCGCAAGGAGCATCACTCTTGGAAAGCTTGTACTCCAGAGTATCGATTCTCTTTGCGGTCTGTCGGATTGTTCTGCCCGGGCAGTAAGATTACAGTGTATCGTCGGAGTCCATCACGCAAACATAACATTACGGAATGGGCGAGCGATTACATTAACATAACTTCATTGGTGGACAGACAGAGAGAGAGAGAAAAGGGTGTGTGTGTGGGGGGGGATGTAGGAGAAGGAGCGTCGGGGGGGGGGGAGTGAGGTGGGGGTATTGGGTGGAGGAGAAAATTTGACTCTGAAAACTTTCATTCCTAGAAATGTGATTATATCTTTCCGTGATTGAACTGATCAGCGGAGACCCAATCGATGAGATACATTTGTGAGAGTGGTTCGGTGTCCTTCATACCTCCACAAGAAAAACTCGTTCTCTCTCTCTCTCTCTCTCTAATCTCTTTTGATCTCTTTCTATCTCTTTAATCTCTTTCGATATCTATCTAATATCATTCTCTTTCTCTTTCTATCTCTCTGATATCTTTCTATCTCTCTCTAATCTATTTTGATCTCTTTCTATCTCTCTAATCTCTCTCTCTCTCTAGTATCTTTTGATCTCTTTCTATCTGTCTAATCTCTTTCTCTCTCTCTCTAATCTCTTTCTCTCTCTTTCTCTTTCTTTCTCTTTCTATCTTTCTCTAATATCTTTCTATTTCTATCTGTTTCTATCTCTCTCTAATCTCTGTCTCTTTCTCTGATATCTTTGTATCTCTCTCAAATCTCTTTCTATCTAATCTCTTTCGATATCTTTCTAATCTCTTTCTAATCTCATTATACTCTTGCTATCTCTCTCTCCAATCTATTTCTATCACTTTGTGTCTATGCTAATATAGTTGACTTGTAAGCTTCAAACAAATTGACATCAAAATGATTCAGAAAAGTGTCCCCCCCCCCTTTTTTTTTTTTACAAAGCTTATATCAAATCTCCCTATCTGTCTAGTACACATTTTTGTACACACTATTTCTGCCCACCCCTTCTCTGAAAAAGCTGAAACTTTACATAATTATTTGCTGTAATCTAACAAAACATGATTCGATAAAAAAAAAATGGATCAATTAGTGAATTAGTTATTGGTAATTAATTTTTTTTTTCGTTGGTATCGAAACAATTGAAATGAATACCACTTATTGAGAGAGATGGATGTATATGTGGAGTTATTTCCTTTATTACGTAATGTCCAAATTTTTTCCCCAAGATTCCATTCAGAAGAGAAGACTCAAAAGTAAAGTAGCAATTATACATAAAACACTGAGCAATAATCTTCAAATACAAAAACAAAATTTAATAAAATACTCAGAAAGACACAAAGATAAAGGCACATTCCTCGTCCCATATGCTAGGACAAATTTGTACAAGTGCTCCTTTTTCAATAGTGCTATTAGAGCATCGAATGGGTTGCCTGAGTTAGCCAGGAAAACCAGTGACTTGGCAGAATTTAAGTCATTGCTTAATATGCATAACTGAATGCATGACGCGTAGGACGTAATCATCTTCTTCTTTGAAATAACGTCTGTATTGTATAAGATAAGATAAGAATCAAGTTGAAATTTCGAATATTTATTCATAGTCTATAACAATACATGATTCAGTTTACAAAAAAAATAACCAATTAGTCAATCAGTGGCAATTGATTAATTCTAAAGGGAGCTTATTCATCCATTATTAGAATGTGTGACAATGATTTGTCAATCTTCCCCTTGATAAGCTTTGTTGTTGTTTTTTAAATTTAAAAAAAAATATTTTGTATGTTTTAGGTTTAAATAAATTTACGCAAAAGTTTTTACAAGTCTCTGTGGCATTTACTTTTTATGGATGGAACACTTTCCCTTTGCAACTTCTTGTGTGACCAAAGAGGCCAATCATTGATATAAAGCTGCGGTCGCAGGTTGGGCATATGTTATCGCCAGGCGCTGTTACAATTTCACCCTTATTGTTACTTCTGGTGTGTATGCCATCTGCAATCCGGGACCCTTCCTCTATGCTTCTGTTCAGATCCAGTGCCTCTTCTTCCCAAACGTTAGTTTCGATTTTGAAGAACTTCATGTCGCGTTTGCATACATCAGTATACCTAAAAAAAAGTTTGATAAGATAAGATAAGATAAGTTTATTAAGCTTCGCGGCAGTCGCTAAGTAAGTTCATCCCTACACATTTACGAGAAATGGCTCTGAAAATGTCTACCTCGTTAGTTCGTACTCCCGCTGTTGGGGGGGGGGGGGGCAGAGACAGCGTCCCGTTTTTTAATATTTTTTTTCCTTTGTATTTTAATCTCGCGGATTTTCTCTGTCTCTTTCTCTCTCTCTCGCAACTTTTTGCTTCGATTAAGGACTGTCGTGCCAAGACCACGTGATGCCAAGCCGTAATGACTTCCGGGTACAGGCCAAGCGCTTCCGGAACGCTCTTTGATAGGATCCTGCTTGTCCCTGGCAAGGGGATTTTTTTTTTCGGTATTTCTGTCAGCCATGTTGAGTTAGCCCCCGTGATGGACCTTGTTCTCTTTTTATCAATATTACCACTCGCCTTCACCACGGGATAGTTCAGACACGTATCATCCTCTGTATCTTCTCTTGGAATACGGAGCCAGCAGCCACCAGAGTTTTTCAGAGCCTTGTTCCGTCTTTGATCCTTCCATGGCTTCATGGGCGCCCGCAGGATTTTTCGCAGGGGTGGATGCAAGTTGCCCCCTATGATTATCCTTACAACTGCACTTCAGTGGAAGCACAACTTGTTCAGTTGCTACTTCGAAGTTAATTGATTTGAAGGTGAGCATATTGCTAAAATTTGGCTACAGAGTCCAGAGGGGTGCAGGTACATGGTCGGCCATCAATTACTGATAATTGAGATAGTCTACTACAGCATAAACTTATCCTTTCAAATGTAGCCTACTTTTATCACCAGTGGAAGCACTACTTGTTCAGTTGCTACATAGAAGTTAATTGATTTTGATGGTGCGAAACATTGGCTAGAAATTTGCTACTCTGAATCCAGGGGGCTGCAAGTGCACCACCTTGCTCCCCCCCCCCTCCCCTGTTGGTGCCCATGCATAGCTTCGACTATTTGTTTCTCCTTCTGTCTCTCCTCATCTCTCACCTATTTCACTATACCTCATTCTTTCACACTCCCTCTTTCTCCCCTAATCTCTCTCCTCTCTCTCTCTCTCTCGCTTTCTCTCTTTCTCTCTCTCTTTCTCTTTCTCTCTCTCTTTCTCTTTCTCTCTCTCTTTCTCTCCTAATCTCTCTCCCCTCTCTCTCTCTCCTCTCTGTCTCCTCTCTCTCTTTCTCTCTTTCTCTCTCTCTTTCTCTCCTAATCTCTCTCCTCTCTCTCTCTCTCTCCTCTCTGTCTCCTCTCTCTCTTTCTCTCTCTCTCTCTTTCTCTTTCTCTCTCTCTTTCTCTCCTAATCTCTCTCTCCTCTCTCTCTCTCCTCTGTCTCCTCTCTCTCTTTCTCTCTCTCTCTTTCTCTTTCTCTCTCTCTTTCTCTCCTAATCTCTCTCCTCTCTCTCTCTCTCTCCTCTCTGTCTCCTCTCTCTCTTTCTCTCTCTCTCTTTCTCTTTCTCTCTCTCTTTCTCTCCTAATCTCTCTCCTCTCTCTCTCTCTCCTCTCTGTCTCCTCTCTCTCTTTCTCTCTCTCTCTTTCTCTTTCTCTCTCTCTTTCTCTCCTAGTCTCTCTTCTCTCTCCCTCTCTCTCTCTCTCTCCGCTCTCTCTCTCTCTCCTCTCTCTCTCCCTCTCTCTCTCTCTCTCTGACCTGTTTACGTTTTATTTGTGCGCATGTCTTAGTTACAAATTTTATATTAATTCACTCCGTTTGTCTTTTTGTCTGTCCAGGAGGTATCTTTGTAAAATGTCAGTGTTGTTTTTATTGTTCAATTATATTATGCAATCATCTGAAAATAATGTCATTTTTGTTCCTGAACTAATGCATTTTGGTAGATCATTTTTGTAAATTAGTAAATTAGTGGGCCTAAGACAGTTCCTTGAAGTACACCCGGGTTTACTGTTATTAGTATTTACTTAGAGTCATTTATTATTACATTTTGTTCTCTCCCTACCAAGAAATCTTGAATCCGTTGATATAATGAACCATCAATGCCAAATTATTTTTATTTTTTAGCAAGCAATGGTGGTGAATTTTATGTCAAATGCCTTAGAAAAATAGCATCCTTTTGCTCATAATTATCTAAGCCATTTGAAAAATCATCAATTAGTCCTATAAGTTGTGTTTCACATGATCTATATTTCCTAGAGGCAGAACTTCGAGGGTCTTCGAGGGTCCAAGCCTTAATCTTAAATCTTAAAAGAATGGTAACATTTGGGTAACAAATTAGAGGCGATGGATCACACGTGAGACTATCTGTTTAGTTGAAAGTAAAGTAGAATAGTCCTTTCAGACCTTGCGACCTATAGGGCAGATGATGTTAAGCTCATCTGTTTCTTTGGCCAACGGTTAACGAGCAGGATGTCCTGTGGCCAGCACAACGACCAACTGGCTTGGCTTTCCCCATACTAAGGTCAGGTACCCATTAGAGCTGACGCCTTAAAATTTCGAAATTCAAAACTCGGTCTTCACCAGGATTCGAACACAGGACCCCAGGTTCGAAAGCCAAAAATTATTTCGCAACCGCATAGTAGTATCTATCGTCCCGTTAACTTTTACTTTATTTATGTTCTTCTGCGTCTCAGCTTTGGTGCTTGAAATTCGAATATTTGTATTTTTTGTTGCTCTTCAAGCGCTATTAAATAAATATAAATGTCATACACTGACATACACAAAACTGAAAGTAAGCATTGTTTTTAAAAGTGTGTTGTGTATTTGAATAGAGTTTACTTTAATTCGCAGCGATATCTCAACCCAACAAAAGCCGGGTACCACTAGTTTTGGACCTTGGGGCTAGGCATCGGAACGTAATCGCTAGGTCCATCCATCAGGCGACGGACAATGACCGTGTTCTGACAGGCGGCCGGACACTGACGGTGAGTGTTCATGCCAACTGCCAATTTCTGACGGAAACCCTCCCATGGTTCCTTGATGGTCTCTCGCCCCGCCTCCTTACCTTTTCCTCTCTCTCTCTGTGTGTGTGTGTTTCTTAGGGTAGTTCTATGTGAGATACTTGAATTCTGTTCTATTTTTAACAACTCATTTGGGTTACTTAACTACATTAGTTGTCGGTTAGCCCGTCACGTGACATAGTCTGTTCACGCGAGACCAATCGTAACAGAAGGCCTGGACACTGACCCGCAACGTCACATCCTGTGGGGCCGTTTAGACCAGTAGCTCGTTGCCACGTCACAGGTCTGTACGACGTGGCAACGTGCTGTTGGTCTCCACAGCCCACGGGTTGTGACGTTGCAGGTCAGTGTTGAGGCCTTCTATGACGAAAGGTATCGGTTCACGCCACGTGACACGTGACGCTGCGTGATCGGTAATTGCGTATTTCTGTACACAAGAAATTTCTGTCTCACTACTTGCAGCCCACAAAAAAGATGCTTGTAAATTTGATTCGTTTTTATGCAACTTTTGATCCAATAAATATCTTAATAGAAATGCTTTCCCCGCCCGCCACCCAAATTAATGGGATAGAATCTGTTGATAACTTAGAGAAAGAGAGAGAGAGAGAGAAGAGAGAGAGAGAGAGAGCGAAAAGAGAGAGAGATGAGCAATGGGAGAGAAAGAAAGAGAGAGAGAGAGGGCGAAGAGAGAGAGAGATGAGCAATGGGAGAGAAAGAAAGAGAGAGAGAGAGAGGGCGAAAAGAGAGAGATGAGTGATGTGAGAGAGAGATGGGCGATGAGAGAGAAAGAAAGAGAGAGAGAGATGTAGAATTAAAAATTAACCTAAAAAAGTTTTTAAAACAATTCCTCCTTTATAAATCTTACAACTTCTTGTAAAAGAAATTATTTTATTCTAGATTTTAAAAAAAAAAAACGAACATTTTTTACCCCGCCTCAATTCTCTCCCCCCCCCCAAACCGAAAGAAAAAAAAAACTAAATGTATACATCTACTCAGAGTATATAAAATTTTAACGATAGGTCTATAGATCCAGGCTTATATCACAGTGCGCTAAATGTTTCTTAATTAACTCTTTGATGACTACATGCGGAAATACCCGCTGACGTAGCCTACGTATGTACAAGATACAGACTGCCTAGACCTCCAGACCAAATTTAAGTATAAATATGATTATATTTGGAAAAAAATCATAATGGTCAAACATGCGCTTTCCAGCTTGGCCGATTAGCTAGTAATTTTTTTCTCAAAGATATACACAAAAGTATCAAATTTCTAGGAAAATTGTTAGAGCCATTTTAGAGATCCGTGTCCACCCAGGTTTTTGTTTTTGACCCAATGAAGAATGTGCAAGCTGATAAGAGAGATTTTAAAAATAATCTTATTTGAACTAAAGAAGTTACAATACGTAGAATCTTCTATTGCTAATGAGATATAGGTCCACGTTACTGTTTTAAATTTTAAATAACCCTTCGTCTTATTACAATGCCTCTATTCAAGTCACACATTCGTGGAACCTGGAACCTGGACGCGGATATCAAAAACGGCTCTATCGATTTTCCTAGAAATTTGAAAGCCTCTATAATATACTTGTAATCGTCGCGCACCAAACGTGTTGCATTGTTGTAGATTGAGCATTGACATTTCATTGGACAGCCATTTATTTCTTCGTCTGCTCCAGTGTCAAATTGTAGATTCGTTTTAACGGAACAAATGGACAAACAAGGAAATAATTTACAATAATATTCAATAAAACAAATACCTTTTATGTTTCATCATTTTTTTTAATATCCAGTTCTTTTTCTCATGACTTTAAGCATTAGTGTAAAATGTTATAGTCATAAAAACAACCCGAAAGTCACAATGCATTCTGTAGTATTCATACTTTTGCAACCAAATTCAATGCACTGATTTGTTCTAGATCAGAGATAGATGTTTCACTAATAGCTCATGACGAAAGGAACCTACTAATATCCTATGAAGGTAGAAATGTGTTTCCCTAATGTCCCATCAAGGAAGAAATGTGTTTCACTAATAGCCTATCAAGGAAGAAATGTGTTTCACTAATAGCCTATCAAGGTAGAAACATGTTTCACTAATATTCTATCTAGCTACAATGATGTTTCACTAATAGCTTATTGAGGTAAAGATAGACACATGTTTCACTGATGAGTTCCACTGAAAGCCTGCCAATCGCAAGATGTCTCACTGATAATAATTCACTAAAGTTCTTTCACCAATTCTTTTTTGTGCTGTAATTTTATTATGTAGCGATACAGTCAAAACTGACCAGCCAATGTTTAAAATGTCCAACACACATTGACACATTTTCTTCTCATGTGACCTAGAACACACAATGTCTACAGTAAATAACTACTGTTGTATTATGCGATACATTACATAACCAAAAAAAACAAAAAAAAAAAAACCTAAATAAATAGTATAAACACTCTTTTCGCCCACATACGTCACAACTATGTGACTAAAACAAAAATGCTATTTACAAGACACGAATTACACCCTCTGGGGGGTACATAATAGCCGCCTTAGCGACGTGGGCGCCTAAAAATAATATTTAAGAAACGCCAGCAGCGATTGTTGCAATATTCACAACTACGAAAAGGCCCTTAGAAATTAGCGTGTTTTCTTTTGATATTAACACATTAGCGTTTAAAACTTCTGTCCATTTGGATGACTGCCAGATAAGTTTTCTGTCACTACATTGTAATGGAAACACAGCACTGGTTGTTGTTTTTAAGTTTTTACTATGGAGATGTTTGGCTGAGTTTATCAGTGTACATAAGGAGTGATAAAATATGCACAAATGGCCAAACCAATCATATAAATGCAAATGAAATAATAATTTCATGGAAGGGAAATAATTAATTAGTATCTATATCCCAAATGTACCACATTGGTTAAGGGAAAGCACAACCTTTGAAATGAATTGAGCAGTGATATGTCTTCAGACTTTAGTCATCCAAACACTCTCTTGAAAGGATGGTGACGATACGACTATGAAGTAAAAACTTGCTTCCTGTTGTCATTCGATATGATACGATACGATGAATGTGTATAACAAAGCAGGATAGGATATGATACAGGAGGATACGCCATTCAAGCTTCAAACATCCACAATTCTATACAACAAAACTGTGTACACAGCCTGTATCAAGTGCTCATGACGGGACAGTGTACATGAGACGCATTTAGAGACTTCACATTTGAAGAGTTCTGTTTGAAGTTCTTGAACCTAAGAACGATAGTCCAAACATATTGATATAGAACAGTGGGCGGAGATTAGAATGACAATTGACGTGCCAGCATCCAATCACTTTGAAGTAAACATCCCATTGCGTGTCCGAGGGATAAAAACACACCTATCATTATCCCCAGCCGATTATCGATTTTCATAAATCAACATGGCCTTATCAGAGTAGAACCTTTTCTTAGGGACCAATCTCACTACTGGCTTGGCGAGTGGAGCGGTCAACACCGTGCTGAATGTCTTCGGTGGGGCGAGTAGAATCAATTTTAGGTTGAGGGGTGGTCAGTGAGTGAATATGGTCAGCAAGTTTGTGTAGGTCAATGCGTAGAGCTCATCAGCGTGTGGGTCATCTCGGAGAAACTCAAGAGCGGGTTATCCCCCCTTTCGTAAACTTTTAATCCTAGGTGCTGAAAAAAAAAGGAATAGAAGAAATGAATTACGGATAGTTGATACATGATTACATGTCATTAATTAATGAGAAATATTTTTAAAAAAATACATGTTGTATTTTTTCTAGTCTATGCTGGGATTCTCGTCTGGCTTAAGAAAAACAGGTCGCCCCCTGCCTCCAGTGAACATCGATACTGACCATTGGGAAGACATAGCCCTAGACAGCACTACGTGAAGAGAGAAGGTGACCAAGACAGTTATGGACAGCGAGAAAACATGGACCTCAGCTCTGGAAGAAAAGCGTGCCAAACGAAAAATGTCTGGCCTCTCTACCACCAAAGCTAAAGCCACCTTGACCTGCAATATACGTGGACGGGAGTGTCTCTCCTAGGGCTCCACAGCCACATGAAAAAGTGTTCGACGAGATGAGCCATAGTCGTTACGACTGAAGGAGGCCAACATGCTGGGATTCAGGGCCGGATTGGCGGCAGTTTAGACAGTTTTAGCTGCCCAGGGTCTCATCCTCAAAGGGGTGAACTCCAACAACTAAAAAAAATTAAAACTTGAACAATATGCATATTTTTTTACAATACAAAATTGATTAAATATGCACAAAGGGTCTACCTAAAATGTGTTGTTTAATAAGTTGTGTAAGAAAAAGTTCCCTTTCAGACGGATACGGTATGGAGATGACACATGACGTGGTAACGAGTTATAGGTCTAAACTGCCTACAGGCTGTGACGTCGCAGGTCAGTGTTCAGGTCCTCCATAACGATTGGTCTCGGATGGAAGCGAGGTAATAAATTGTATGTGAGTGTTGGGGGAGTTATAATAAATAAATAAATACTAATAATAAACAGAGCCGGATTTAAGGGGGACAGGCGGCGCCACAGCCCCGGGGCCTTCACACACAAAAAAAATATATCGGAATTTCCGGTTAGAAACTTTCAGGCATTTGTTTTTCTCATTTTTTGCCGCTACCACTTTAAATCTTACGTCTGGTGGCAACAATGTCACGTGATTAAGAAGTGTCAGCTTGTAGTTGTAGCATGCTCGGAATTTGTCACTACCGGTACAGCTACGAATTTACGGTTGTGCATCTACCTTACTCTCCACAAACTCAAATAAGAACACTAAAATAGAAAAACACACTAAGGTATGTATATTAAATACTTAAAAATTACAATAACAATACTTACGATTCGGTTTTTACTGAAATTTAGTATTCTCTTAGATATAACTTTTTTTTTTTATTAATAAGTGAATCTTTGGAAGAGTGTAGGTGCCTCCACATACTTAAATACGGCCGTGATAGTAATAATAATAATGATAAGATCTGAGAGTGCTTACCTTGACCGAATGGCAGGAATCAGGGAAGAGAACTCGTGGGGTCTTGCTGTAGTAGTCGTTATTAGTTCCCCATTCCCTCTCCGACATGAGCAGGTTATTGGCATTGTTCACGCCGGAGTTACCGTTCATGTTGGCCAGGTGACCACCATTGTTGACACTAGTGTTGTTATTGTTCAGGATGTTGTGATTGTTGTTGACATTGGTGTGTAACCATGGAGACTGTTTCACCACAGAAACTGGAATTCCGGTTATGGCTGACTCCTTGTTGGTCATCCTTTTTGAATTAAGAGGAGAAACGCAGATTATAAGTATACCACACGTGAACACATTAACATTAACACATTCAGACTGTGACACAGCACACTCACGGGGCGCGGTGTTAGTGTCCCCTTTCAGACCTTGTGGTCTATAGGGCAGATGAGGTAAAGGTCATCTGTCTGTGACCTTCGGTTAACGGAGGTGTCATGTGGCCATGACCGCCTTTACTTTTCCCCCAACTAATGCTCTTAAGTTTGAAACCAACAATAGGTAACCACACAATCTTCGATTTTTATATTCACCCCACTTGTGGTTAGTGTGAGCTAAAGTAGGCGATTCCGGTGAAAAAATTCACCTTGTGGAGGCGCAGTGGCTGAGCGGTAAAGCGCTTGACTTCCAAGCCGGGGTTCCCGGGTTCGAATCCTGGTGAAGACTGGGATTTTTAATTTCGGGATCCTTGGACGCCTCTGAGTCCACCCAGCTCTGATGGGTACCTGACATTAGTTGGGGGAAAGCAAAGGCGGTTGGTCGTTGAGCTGGCCACATGACACCCTCGTAAACCTTAGGCCACAGAAACAGATGACCTTTACATCATCTGCCCTATAGACCACATGGTCTGAAAGGGAAACTTTTTTTGTTACTATACCTTTCCTCCTACCTACCCCCTACCCCCAGTTTCCGTATTTGCTTATATAAGCGTCCAAAGCGTATTGAGAAAGCTAAAATATGAAATAACATGAAAATGGGGTCAAAGTATTTCTAATCGCACAGATTTATTGTTTTTGTTCATAGAGAGTTTCATAAGCTTCATCTCCCTTACCTTAGTAGGCTCTACTGTCTCTATTCCCCCCCCCCCCCCCCGGTTCATGTGTTGTCATAGACAATAAGCACTTGTGAAAAGTTTCAACTTCATACGAGAATGGGAAGTGGGGAAAAAAATAGCACAAGATTCCTCACAGTCAGACAAACAGAAATACAGATTGAGGTTATATAAGCTTTGTTAAAAACAAAAAGAAAATAGTTCTACTTCTGCTTATGTGGACCTAGATTATCGAATGTCAAACTATGTCGTCTGCTAATGTGTACCTAGATTATCTAATCTCAGTCTATGTCGTCTGCTTATGTGTACCTAGATTATCGAATCTTAATCTATGTCGTCTGCTTATGTGTACCAAGATTATCGAAACTCAATCTATATCGTCTGCTTATGTGTTCCTAGATTATCGAAACTCAATCTATGTTGTCTGCTTATGTGTACCTAGATTATCTAATCTCAAACTATGTCGTCTGCTTATTTGTACCTAGATTATCGAAACTCAATCTATATCGTCTGCTTATGTGTTCCTAGATTATCGAATCTCAGACTATGTCGTCTGCTTATGTGCTCCTAGATTATCGAATCTTAATCTATGTCGTCTGCTTATGTGTACCTAGATTATCGAAACTCAATCTATATCGTCTGCTAAGAGTTCTTCATTTTTTCTCGAAAAGTATAATATGTTTTTAATTTTGTTTTTAACTCTTTATCTCTGCAATTATTTTTCTGACAGAATTGTTCATTTGTAACATTTGTTCATTCTACCCTGTTGTGATTAAACTTCAACAACAGTTTTATTTGTAATCAGAAGACTTACTATTTGGTATAGAATTATAGAAGAATGCGGGCTCTTTTTATGCAACACAAATTATAGTTTATAAAACCAAAAATAAATTTCATTAATTCGGTCATATCAACGATGTTATCGTTTATTAGAAGAGAAAGAGTTAAAGCTAATCTATCTTACCTTAACTGGTTTTCGTTATTTTTCATGATATCTTCGCCACAATCGATCCGGGATTCGACCTCTGCGCCCTGGTCTACGTTACCCCTGCACTTTGGCGTGACCACCATATCACCGCTCTGTTGTTGATTCGTTTCCACTGAAGACATGACCATGGCTTCGTTACCAGCATTCTTGCTGCAAGAGTTCCACAGCATTCGATCATCTTGCTGGTGGGGAATGACACTTTCTGCGTCCTGTTGACCCTGGAGATGGTTGCTGGGGAGAAGGCCAGAATCCTGGTGCCTCGTAGACTTGATGACGGTGTTGTGCGGCAGGGCGCTGGGCATGTCGTAAGGCATGGGATTAGGCGAGGAGTCCATCATTCCCATTCCGTTTCCAAGTTTATGCAGTTTCGACAGGGATTGGTCTTTTCCGATCATGTGATTAGAGCTTGGAACGGCCTTGAAGACGGAAGCTGCCGAACACGGCGACGAAGAGGTGCAAGGTGTCTCTACAGTGTTCATGAACGAATTGGAACCGAACAGCGCCGCCGAGTTTCGGAGATCTACGGCGTCCAACGAGCTGAGTCGCGGAGCTGTAAATTCCGTAGTGTGAAGCGGAGGGTGGTCCAGAGGATGGTACGAGTGGTGATGGTAATCGAACGGGTATCGAGGATGAAACTGTGAGATATCCCCACAATCTACGCGTTTGCTCAAGTCCAGACTGTAAGAATCAAATCCATATTTCGGAACATCGTATCCATATTTCGTTGACGGGACGAATTCAGAGTAACCGTTGTTTGGATATGGGAAAGAGGAATGCTGGTATTGTCTATGATCCAGGAAATATCCATGCTTATCCATGTCTAGTTTGTAGGGGTCTGCTGTTGGATATGGAGTCAAGGAACTATATCCCTGTGGTCTGTACAAATCCGCCTCAAAACCAAAGTTGTTAGCGGCGTAGGGATACACGGCTTCTGGGGGTTTCATTTCCCCTCCTCCTCCGCCATCATATGCAGTGAAGCCAGTGGGGTACGAGCAGTAAGGAGGTATTCCCCCTATGAGGCACGCCGCTGATTTCCGCCTCTTCCCACCCTGATAGTCTTTACCTCCTCCTCCGGCGGCGCAGGCGTAACTGGCCGGGGCGCCGTTGCTCTGGGCGCCGTTGGCTGTGCCGGCGTTGGCTCCAGGGCTGGCGCTGTTGGACTTTTTCTTGCTCTTGCTGGACTTGGACTTGGTGACCAGATCATCGTCGCCAAACCCGAAACCCGAGCACATGTCAATGTCCAGCAGAGGATACGGAAGTTTGAACTCGTTGCCGCGCTTGCCAAAAAGGTCGTGACCTTCATCTTCCCTGAAACAATACAACAAGCATATTTCAGTTGGACATGAATACAAGTCTTTTGATCCAGAACAATCAAGAAAAACCCAAACATGAATTGACAGTACATGTAGTTGTTGTTCCGGCTACTTACGTCAGTTGTCTGTGCGTGCAAATGATGAAGTCTGGCTTGCTGTTTTTATATATGACCTTGCAACTGGACTGCAGCCACACCCAGTGCTGATGCTTGGTCTGCCAGCGGTATGAGATCAAACCCGAGCTTCCGGTCTTGATAACTGCAAACAACAACAACCATTAGTCTGAAGGTTCAAACCTGCTCCCGCCTCTATTGACTATGTACGTATAAACTCCATTAATTCAGTTAATGTGGCGTAGTGATATTCGAGGCGCGCTTAATTAGTTTCTTTAATTCTCAGAAATATTGATGACCAGACTACGTTTCGCTGGCCATATCTGTCCGTCGACTCCATAGGGCCCTTTATAACTTCTGGTCACTTGTTATGGTGTGTGTGTGTGTGTGTTTCCTAGGTGATATAGAAAGGGAGTATTTATTGTTAAGATTTAGTGTTCTAAATACATAATGTTACATGGCAAGAAAAAATACCAGATGCTGAAGTCCTTTAAAGAGCGGGTCTGCAAAGCATCCATACAACCCTAATGCAGTTTCAGCTGCGATGGTCAGGACACGTCTGCAGAATGGAAGACTTCCGCATCCCTAAACGACTCCTGCATGGCCAATTAAGGGGAGGAAAGCGCTCACAAGTCGGAACAAAAAAAAACGCTTTAGGGTCAACCTCAAAGCTTCTCGGAAAACCTTCAGCATTGACTCAGCCACATGGGAGACAGAAGCACATGACAGAGCATTATGGCGTCGCGCTGTGAAAACAAGCGCACAAATTGCTGAGGAAAAGAGATCCTCGCTGGCTAAAGAAAAGCGTCAGAGAAGAAAAAAAAACAAGGCCAATGACACTAGCTCCAGCTGGAATAACCCGCCCAGTGTGCAGTGTGCCAAACATTCCGGGCTCACATAGGTCTCACCAGCCACATGAGGAGGCACAAAGCCCCAGTGCAAAGCCCTCAGCCCCCTGGATGACAAAAAGTGGTCCTCATTGAACCACGATGGGCGAAACTTATATTTATTGTTCGTTGTAAAGAGAGAGCATTCATTTAATTAGTTAATTTTGTTTAATTAGTTAATTGCTAATTAGTTAGTCTTGTATAATGGTGCAAGATAAGCGGCAGTGTGGTAAGCTGTGTTATAAGTAGGACAGCAGACGACTCCAGGATGCCAGACTGTAAGGACCTGTTTTTGTAGTGAGATTTTGTCCAAAATACGATGCTACATAATTAACAAAGTCTACTACATTTATTTTAGCTCAATTTAATTTGTCTATATTGTAATAAAAGTTATATAGACAGCGAAAAAAAAAATTATGCAATTTATTCAAAACTTTGTGACTCCAATAATAACTTTGGGCACAAGTTTAGCTATTTCTTCTATTAAAAAAATGATACAGAGTCCCGTGCAAAGCTCCACCAATCGTAGGCACTAGGCGTCTGCCTAGTTTGCCTATGCCTAAGACCGGAACTGAGCGGAGAATACTTGGATGACAGGAGCGGATGAAGGAAGCTGCTGAGAACCGAGCTCAGTAGAGAGCTGTGGTTGCAGCCCTGGGAGATCACGGGACTAAGTAAGTCAGTCAGTGCGGAATTGTAAGCTTTTATTTTTCTTTGAAATACTCATCCATTTATGCTGTTCATACACGAAGAGAACCAATGAACGTCACAGAGGGAGGACTGCTTACTTTACACACTTCAAATGTTCCATTTCTACGATTGTTTACGTTCAAAAGTAACATTCACTTACGTTCATTGTGCGCAGACGAGAAGTAATTCAAATCATCGGGGTGAATCAGGTCATAGCCAGATTTTGTAGCCAGTTCTTGGTCGGCATAAGCAAACATTGCTTTGCCTCTGTGGACATGCACAAATATAGGAATAGAATAATAAACCAGAGGAAAAATACATTTTCTTATAATTAAAGAAAGTTAAATGGATCCGAAATGTATACAGAGAGCTAATGTAGTTATATTTAATAAACCCATTTTAAAACACAAATATATTACATTTATAGTATTATTTAATTTTTCTTTCATTCTTTTTATTTTTAGTGTATAAATATAGGTCAAGAAGTAAATAAGGATTCCTATGATGATAAAGCTAAAATTGAATAGCGCAAATTCTGAGGTTTCCT
Source organism: Biomphalaria sudanica (assembly GCA_036873155.1). Classification (NCBI taxonomy): domain Eukaryota; kingdom Metazoa; phylum Mollusca; class Gastropoda; family Planorbidae; genus Biomphalaria; species Biomphalaria sudanica. The sequence continues at coordinate 1,155,236 of JAZGLO010003631.1, forward strand.
TTTTAAAAAAAAAATAATTTTTATTTACTGTTTACTGATACTATAAATTCAAGTATTTCAATTAGTCAATATGCATTGCAATATTAAAGAAATGAATAACACCTGAACTAAAATAAAAAAAAATATAATTCATCATACAGTACACCTTCACAATGAGTAGGCTTACACGGTTATTGTTTTTATTCTTATTATAAAAAAACAACAACAAACGCGTTAGATTTAAATGAAACGCTGTAATGACAATTTAAGAGTTACCTTCCTTTAATATATTACTATGTTATTTTGCTAGGACACTAGAAATATAATTTAAGAAAAATAAACATGATCTAATTAAAATAATGTAATAATGTGATGCATTTCAACTCTTATAGTCAATACATTCTCTTACTTAACCCCGTTTGGGCCCCGAGTGGTCGTGGGCCCGGGCGCAATGAACCTCTCGCGCCATGGTTGCTACGCCACTGAACTTAACATAATTCAACTTTATAACTTCAACGTCGTAATTAAACAACCACTACACTTGTAAGTAACTCCGCCATGTGACGGTCCCAAGCCCGGCTGAGAAAAAAGGAGGGCTGAGCGTAGGGCTAGCTACCCTACCCTGTAGAAAATCATCTTCTTTTTTGAAGTAACGTCTGTATTATATAAGATAAAACCACTAGCTACAGAAACACCAAACACTTTTAAAGTACACAACCAAAATATTCAAATTAGCAGGGAGTAGAAGTGTCAATCAAAGAAACTTTCTATTCATCAAATGCATCAAATCAACATTTCACACGTCAGCCGAGCCAGTTGTAGACTCCACCCACATTGGTTATAGATGAGGGGGGGAACACCCATAACCAACCACTAAAACTGGTTAAATTTACTTTTACACCCAGTCATGACAGACATTACAATTTTATCATTAAATATACGTAGTCTTAGGAATAAGCAAAAATACATTGTTCACCTATCAAGAAAATACAGGCCAGACTTTATATTCATTCAAGAAACAAATATAGACACACATTATAAATCACGCAAATACACATCCGACATAGGGCTGAAAGAGGGCTGGTTTAGCTTAGGTAACGAGTGTAGAGGGGTAGCTATTTTTGTAGTCTCAGATAGATTTAAAGTTGTGCATGCATTTCAGGACACCAGGGGAAGAATAGTGATCATTAGAGTAGAATCAGGAAATCAAACATTTACACTTGCAAACATCTACGCACCAGCAAAGAGCGCGGAAAAACAGGATTTTTATGAAAACTTAATCGATATACTAAATAACAATTATAGAGAGGATACGCTAATCATAGGGGGGGGATTTCAACTACATAACTTCTGCATTAGATAAACAGACTACTTTGGCAGTGGGCCCTGCCTCTCTTAAAACCTTTCCGAATCTTAATTTCTTAGAGGAGATAGAGAGGAATTTTCATTTAGTTGACGCTTACAGGACACTAGAACCTATGGGTCGTGACACTACCATGGTGCATAGGTCATACCCCGTCTCGACACGCTTAGATAGAGTGTATGCTCCTAATCATCTCTATATAAGTCGGGTGTCGCATTTGGAAGAAACATTAGAATACACAGACCACAAAGCGGTGTTAGTTACTTTGGACATAAAAAACAAAGAAATTAAAAGAAAGTCATCCCACTGGAAATTTAACAATTCGCTGTTGGAAATTCCCCTTTTCGTGGAGTTAGTTTCTGCTAATCTAAATTCTTACTTACAAGATATACATGATCCACATTTCGATTTAACACAGACATGGCCACTCCTAAAAAGTTCTACCAAGCAGCAAAGCCAGTTAATATCTACATTAGTTCATGGACGTAGGAGGCAAGAATATGAACAACTCAAATCCACATTATTACACACGGATGATGAAATGGTTAAAACAGACACTCTTTTAAAACTAGAAGAATTAAACAAGTATACTTATAGGGGTGCTGAGATAAGGTGTAAAAATTACTTAAGTAATGAAGGTCCTAGTAAACTTTTCCTATCGTTTGAACAGAATGTGCAATCAAGTAAAGTAATAAACAACATCATAGATAGTGAGGGGAATAAAGTAGATAATTATGAGGATATTAAGAATATTTTTACAAAACACTTCACTACTATATACAGTGAAGAGCCAGTATATACTGATGCTCAAGATAATTTTCTAAAATTTTGCAAGCAGCTGGACAAGACAGATGAAGATCTTTTAGGGAGTGCATTTACGCTAGACGAACTCAGGACTGCCCTGGACTCGACTAAGAACAATAAATCACCCGGTCCAGATGGCTTAACCTTTGAACTCTATAAAACCTTCTTCCCCCTGCTGGGTCCTCTCTTACTGCGACTATATAGCGACGCCATTCGACTGGGTCAATTTCCCTCAAATTTTAACGAAGCATACATCACGCTTCTACCCAAGAAATCTGAAAATAACACTTCACCTAGCGACTTTAGGCCCATTTCACTTCTCAATACAGACTATAAACTTCTCACAAAAATGATTTTCCTAAGAATGAAACCTCTCATAAACCAACTTATAGGATATGACCAGTATTGTTGTATCCCTGACAGAAACATAGACGGCATGACGCATTTTTTACGGGATTTTATCATGTACAGTAAGGATAAAAACCTCAATGTGTCTCTTTTATCTGTAGATCAAGAAAAAGCCTTTGACCGAGTAAGCCATAGCTTCTTGTTCAATGTTCTTGAGAGATGTAAAATAAGTTCCTTGTTAATCAGATATATAAAGCTTGTCTATACAAATGCAACAAGTAGATTGATAATTAACCACTCTCTCAGTAGGAGTATCCTTATACAAAGGTCTGTCAGACAGGGCTGTCCCTTATCCCCCTTCTTGTATATCCTTTGCTTGGAACCCTTCTTGGAATCTATAAGATCTGACCCCTCTATTATTGGGATTAATATACCTGGTCGATCCTTCTCAACCATCAAAGTCAAAGCCTATGCGGATGATACAACTTTTTTTCCATCTTCAGAGCAAGATATTGAGAATATACTAAAGAAATTTACACTCTTCGGAGAAGCTAGTGGTTCAAAAATAAATATCAATAAATCCTCTGTAATGGGACTAGGGAAATGGAAATTCAAAGAGAATTGCGCGTTCAAAATTGTAGATAAAATCAAGATTTGTGGTATTGTCTATACCTGTAATCCTTTATTCTATTGTACAGACCAGTGGGAGAATATTTTTGTCAAAGCCTCAAACTTGCTAAAACTTTATAAGCACACAGGCTCTACAATATTTGGTAGAGCTGTATTGATAAATAGTTTGGTCATTCCAAAGATTGTCTATTTAGCTAACATTACAGAGCCACCTCCTAAATTCATAAACAAGCTGAACAAGTTAATTAGAAGCTTTATATTTAAAAACACTATTAGGAGCATTAAGCACACTACACTCATTCAAAACAAAGAGGATGGGGGAATAAACTTACAAGATGTCAAAACAAAAATACATTCGCTAAGGCTAAAATTTGTAGGTCAAGTAGTTAGAAACCCGACAAACTTTCCATTGACAATTTACTATTATGGTTTAAGATTAAGTAGTCTTCTTCCAATACACAATGATACTCCTCACTATTTTGGTACAGTCACTCATCCATTTTACAGGTCTATTTCCAGAATTTTACCTGGTAATAAACATTTAATACACAACAAAACCAAAGAATCATACACAACACTTAAAAAGCTGTTACACGAAAGTCTAGTGAATAGGATTAAGTGGGGGAGAGTTCTTGGGGTGACAGAATTCAAGGACACATTCATAAACCTACACAGCAAGCATATCCCACCAAAAGCTAGAGAGATAAGTTATAGACTTATCTTTGGGATGACCCCTATGGTTAGAAGACGAGCAAATGACCGTGCCTGTATATTATGCCTTCTTGAAAATGCTGACAATGAGAAACATATGTATTTGGAATGTCCATTATTCCTTCAAGTTAGAAGTACTGTAAGGGACTTATTAGAAGCAAACTGTGGCAACTATGTAAATGTTAACTTGTCAATTGTATTAAACAAGCTGCCAAAACTAAAAAATAAAATGATACATAACTTTAACTTAATTATTGTTTCCGAATACAGGAATCTTGTTTGGGCTAGCTGGCTCAAAGCTCTACATAATAATAAGGTTTTTCATCCTAATCACTTAGAATTGACATTCAGAAAAATAATGGATTTTAGGGTAGAGAATTATCTAGTTTGATTTTCATATACTTGTACAATGCTCAGGTAGTTTTCCAGAAATGGGGTAATGGGGGTCAGGGATATTTGATATTGTGTTGATTGTTCTGGGGTAGAGGATACTTGTATCATTGTTGTGTCTTTTATGGATTCAATGGCCAGGATGGTTAGGTAGTATGTCTTTGATATTAGATAATGTTTCTGTTACTATTGTTGTATTTTTGGGTTAATCAACTTTCAATTGTTTATGATTTAATACTTGTGAATTATGAGAACTTAAAAATAAAAACATATTGGGAAAAAAAAAAAAAAAAAAAAAAAAAACAAAGCCCACAAAAGAGGCAAGATGGCCCATACAAGAGGCACATTAAGCCCAAAAAAGAGGCAAAGAGAAGAAAAAAGAGGCCTAAGGCCCAAGGATTCCTATGATGATAAAGCTAAAATTGAATAGCGCAAATTCTGAGGTTTCCTTTAAAAAAAAAAGAAGAAAAAAAAAAAAAAAAAAAAAAAACATGACATATTTAGTCCACCCTCATGTCAATAAGACTAGAGGGAGCTTGAATCTCATACATGCAATGAATCGATACAGCAAATATCCTCTCCAACGATCCTGTCACGGACTTCCGCTTCAGACCAGGTAGAACTTATAGCTCACTTACAAATCATATAGGCCTTGATTTCTTTTTTTTATGTATGAAAGCGTAATTTCTTGTGGCATAAACGTCATGTTTGCCACAGAAATGTAAACAGGAGATTACTAATGGTCTTGTGGAAGCTTCCAAAGTCCACACAGAACACTCTGGAGAAATAAGAGTACATTCCAACGCCAAGTTTGGGAACCCATAAATATTTGTGGGAGAGAACTAGACAAAACCCATAGCCCAAGAAATTAAAAATCGAAAGTGGAGCTGGACAGGACACACCCTGTGAAAACCAGCAACCACTGTTGCAAGGCAGACCCTTGATTGGAATCCGCAAGGAAAATGGAAAGTGGGCAAGCTCAAGTCAGGCTTATATCGGGGTCCATAAAGATCAGCCTGTAGTTGATGTTGAATATGCTTAAATATGAATTCATTATTGAATTAGGATTGTGAGTTTTATTGATTAATATGCTCTTCTGACACAAAGATAAATAAATGCTGGTTTAATAATAGACTAAATAAGCTTTGTAAACAGAAGGAAAACCTATATAGAAAATTTAAAGAAACCAAGGCAGAAAGAGTTTACAAAAAGTATATAAAAATTAAACACCTCACCCAAAAAGTAAGCAGACAGATGCAGAGTGAATACATAAACAATGTAATATCTAAAGATAACAACAAAAACCTATGGTCATACATTAAGTCTAAGAAAATGGAAACAACAGGCATAGCGCCATTAAAAGATGAACATAACATAATACATAATGATAATGAAACTAAAGCAAACATCCTAAACAAATACTTTGCATCAGCATTCTCAGCCCCAGGAGACAAAGACATAATTCTTAATTTGAACCAAGTAGACAACATAGAAGATTTAGTAGTACAAGAAAATGGAATTCAAAAACTATTAGCCAACACCAAACCAAATAAAGCGTCTGGGCCTGATGGTATTCCAGCTAGATTACTCAAAGAACTAAGCAATGAGCTAGCCCCAGTGTTCAAAATACTCTTTCAGGCATCGCTTAACCAGGGCAGAGTACCAAAGGACTGGAAAGAAGCTAATGTCACCCCCCTATTTAAAAAAGGAGAAAAATCTGATCCAGGAAACTACAGACCAGTATCACTTACCAGCATCACATGTAAAATACTAGAACACATAATATGTAGCAATATCATAAACCACTTAGACAAACATAATGTCCTCACCCCATACCAACATGGCTTTAGGAAATATAGATCATGTGAAACACAACTAATAGGACTAATTGATGATTTTTCAAAAGGTTTAGATAATAGTGAACAAATAGATGCTATCTTACTAGATTTTTCCAAGGCTTTTGACAAAGTTCACCACCATAGTTTGCTTAAAAAATTAAAATATTTCGGCATTAATGGTCCACTGCATCAGTGGATTAAAGATTTTCTGATAGGGAGAGAACAAACTGTAATAATAAATTGCTCTAAATCAACACCAATAACAGTAAACTCAGGTGTACCTCAAGGGACAGTCTTGGGTCCACTACTATTTTTAATTTACATAAATGATTTACCAAATTGCATTAGTTCAGGAACAAAAGTTAGATTATTTGCAGACGATTGCGTAATATATAGAACAATAAAAACAATACAAGACACAGATATTTTACAAAGAGAATTAGATGAATTACAGAAATGGGAATCAAATTGGAGCATGTCTTTCCACCCAGAAAAATGTCAGTTGTTAAGAGTAACAAAAAAACTAAAACAAATTAATGCCACTTATCTTATTCATGGCAAACCAGTAACACAGACTAAAAATGCAAAATACCTAGGTGTTATAATAAATGAAAAACTGTCATGGAATCCACATATTGATGAAACTATAAAAAAAATCAAACAAAGCATTAGGGTTTATTAAAAGAAATTTCTATAAATCAAATAAGAACATAAAACTAAAATGTTATTTAACCTTGGTTAGGCCAATAATAGAATATGCATCCACCGTTTGGGACCCCTCAACTCAAGAAAACATTAAGAAACTGGAACAAACACAAAATAGAGCAGTGAGATTCATAACAAACGAATATTCACATTTGACTAGAGTAACACCATTAGTAAAATCACTAAATTTAGGAAGCCTTCAGGACAGAAGACTCAAAAGTAAAGTAGCAATTATACATAAAACACTGAACCATAATCTTCAAATACAAAAACAAAATCTAATAAAATACTCTGAAAGACACAAAAATAAAGGCACATTCCTCGTCCCATATGCTAGGACAAATTTGTACAAATACTCCTTCTTCCCTAGTGCTATTAGAGCATGGAATGGGTTGCCTGAGCTAGCCAGAAAAACCAGTGACTTGTCAGAATTTAAATCATTGGTTAATATGCATGACTAAATGCATGACGCGTAGGACGTAATCATCTTCTTTTTTGAAGTAACGTCTGTATTATATAAGATAAGACAAAGAAGACTACGCTGGCTCGGACATGTCACCCGCATGCCGGATGGAAGATTTCCTTAAGACATCCCATATGCCAAGCTTGCGGAGGGAGCCAGACGCAAGGGCCGCCCAAGGCATATCTATAGAGAAATCTGAAAGCGAGACATGACAACCTCAGGCATCAACGAAAGTATATGGGATGAGACCAAGACCGGACAGCAAGGAGACAGAATGTGCGTGCTGGTACGAACTTCGCCGAGAGTAAAAGAAGCTGCCTTAGTCAAGAGAAAGAAGAAGAAAGCTGCCTTGTCAGCCAGCCCTATGACAGATGCATACACATGTACGAACTGTGACAAACTGTACCGCTCCAGAATTGGCTTGATTAGCCACATCAGATTCTGCTCCGTCTCAATACGAAACCAAAACCAGTGACTCATCTGGGCGCATATATTGTCTTCCGAGACAGAAGACGCCATATAATGATTAATATGCAGCGTTTTTTTCAATACTCTTATGATTCCTATCTGAAGGATGCGTGGTCGAGAGGCTTGGCTTGGCTTGGCTGGGCTACCTATGGAGAAGGCTCGAAGTTCGACATTCGACTCGAGCAGAGTTGTGTTTACTGAGCGCCTAAAGGCAGCACGGAAAAACCTTCTCCCAGATAACCCCTTCCCCCACCTATTCGCAAATGAGATTAGACCATAGCGCTCTGAGCATGCTATAAGCATGAAAGTAGCGCTATATAAAAGCTATAATTTTATTAAGGCTTAAAATATTTTATTTGCTAATAACGTATTCTGGCATCTCGTCATTTTAACCTCAATCTCAGGGATACATTTGGATTTTAAATCATTAGATTAAACTTCCTTACATGTGTCATGATTCCATTGTAACTATAACATTTCTATGGGCTTCCATTCCAGATCTCATTCCTCAGAGCTAGCAAGTTGATGCTTTTAACGATATTTTACTGCAAAGGCCGATTATATCCGAAAAAAAAAAGGGCATCAAAGATTACAATTACTTAGAAAATATCCTCATTTAATGTTAACGAAAAGGCCTTGGCTATGTTTTATCATGCTCATATCTGCAATATTTGTAGTTTTAATATCACTGCCTGGCATGGCGATCTGCGCATTAAAAATAAAAGTCAACTTAAAACTTCATAGAATTCTAAATGCTGTTGGTCATTGGTCATTGGCAAAAAACAACCCCCATTTGGGCAGCTGTTTGAGACAAACATCCATTAAAAAAGCTAAACAGATTGTATAAATAAAAAATCACCCTTTGGGTCAGGATTTTGTGGTTTTACCATCACAAAAGAGATACAAGACATCGATAGCAAAGACAGACACAAAAACTAATTTGTTCCCTTGGCCATCAAATCATTAAATAGAAAATATCTGATATAAACTTTTCACATGTTAATTATGAGTGAGTCTGATATGATTGCATATTTTGGTTTTCTATAGTTATAATGTGTCTTTTTTTTTTTGTTTGTTTGGTGTAATGCACAAATTATAAGACAACTTTCCTTATGGATAATAAAGATTATTATTATTATTTGTGTGAGGGGATGCGGGGCTACTGCACATGTGGACCACAAGAAAGGGGGCCCAACAATTTATATTTCTACGGGTCGGCAACTTTTTTTGTTGTTGTTTTTTTTAACATGTAATTTTCATTTTTACCGACAATACATCTTACAGTTGGCAACACTGTCGTGCTTAAAAAAATTTTCGCTTATAGTATTCTCGTCAAATCCTCCGGATTTACTGCATTGCGTAAACCCTAAAAAATGTCATTTTTTTGTTACTAAAATTTGGATATTAAATATTTCATTTTTTTTAAACGAAAGAAAAATTTATGTACAAGTACTGTCTTTCTTGTTACCCCGACAAAATAGCGCGAACAAAATAGCACCCACAAAATAGCACCGACAAAATAGCACCGACAAAATAGCGCCGACGAAATAGCGCCAACGAAATAGCGAAGAAAAATTAATATATATTTTAGTCATTTTGAAAGAAATACTTTAGATATCGTAAAATATGAATAGAGCCAATATTTTAGTTTTGATATAATGTTATCATAATTTTACAGTCATTTTGAGGGAAACACTTTAGATATCTTAAAACATAAATATGCAAACAGTAAGCAAATAGTAGGACGTAATCATCATCTCTTTTGAAGTCACGTCTGTATTATATAAGATAAGATTTTATTATAAGTATTCTATCACTGTACTAAACTCATAACTCTACTGTCTCTTCCTGGGCTCGTACGTTTCCCTGGAGGACTGCACCAGGACCGACTTCATGGCTGACTAACAGTCCTGGTCTCAACGCTCTCCGGTCTTGAACTGCCGCTTTCCTACACAATGTGTCTCTGGTCTGCGCAGGCTTATGATCACATGACCATAACACGGGCGCTATTCATGTGCAAAGTTCATGCCAGTACTGTCCCTTGCCTTTCAATATAGCACGCTAAACTGTATTGCTGGCCTGTGTCACATATGTCAGCTGATCACACACAGTTAACCCTTTTGCGTCGCGAATAGGGTTATAACAGTATTAATAAGCTAAAATGAATATTTTCAAAATTTATCATTTATTTACATTCCAAATGCGTACTTTGAACGCAAGCAAAGATTTATACACACACACACACACACACACCAACGTTCACAAAGTTAAATTGTAGGAAATGTCACGTAGAAATTCCATCACCGCTTGAACAAAATGTAAAAATCCTTCTTTTAGCAGGTTAAGCATGTTAAACATTGGTGAAAATAGGGTAATGATATACAATTTAAAGTACTGTCGGCCTCTGCAAATATGGCATACTTTCAGATCTATTAATATTGAAAAAGATAGAGGCATAAAAAAAAAGGCTGCCCAGGACATTAAATTACTAATAATCCGGTTCTTTTATACACATTATATATAAGTCCGCGCTATTTTGTCTTGCGCTATTTTATTTGGGAAATTTCGCGCTATTTGGTCGGGTCACCGCCTTTCTTTTATAATATGGCGCTTGCTTTTAGATACTAGTATTTTTATGAAGTGGATTGTATGAAAGCTTTCGAAAAAGAATAGGAGCGTCCAGAAAAATTCTGCCGCGGGGCCTCCACATACTTCAGTCCGGCCCTGCCTGTCATAATGTGATGTAGGAGAGGATTCAGAACTCTTGAATGGTGCGGGGCGCATGCGGGTAAGAGCCGTTCTGGAGGTACATTTAACGTCTGCATTGAATGTCGTATTTAAAAATAAAACAGGGGAGACGACGCGTGTCATGGTAAGACAGAAAACAATTCTAAGTCGCAACGGTAAGTTAGGGTCAGGGGCGAACAGGGAGAAAGGTTCAAACTCGTGGCCTTCGTGACAACAGTCCAGAGCGCAAACCACATGACCTCAAAAAAAAAATTAAATAAAAAGGTAAAGTACCCTTTCAGATTTTGCGAACTATATATTGCAATTGCTGTAAAAGTCGTCTGTTTCTTTGGCCGAAGGTTAACAAGAGTGTCATGTGGCCAGCACAACGATCAACTGCCTTTACTTTCCGCATTAAATGTCAGGTACTTATTAGAATCAGGTGAACTGGGGGGCGGGGGGGGGGGCTTCCCAAAAATGCCACAATTCGAGATTCGAAGCTGAGACCCTTACTTTAGGAAGCCAAGCGTTGTACCACTCAGCCACCCATTACTTGTAAAACTTCAGAGGCGTATACGCAACCCCTCATAATCCCCACCTCCCCCAAGAACTCCTTTCCTACTCGGTAAGGCTCAAGAGAGAGAGAGAGTTGTGAGATGTAACAGGAGTTATGGGATCTTCTGTTGAAATATTGAAGAAGACTGGAGTTAGGACACGGACTTGGCCGCATGCATCATTAAACACACCTGTCGCAGTATGGCTTGATTAAGGTGCCTTCATTCATTCATAATTTAATCCATCAATCCTGATAGTAGATTTTTTTCTTCTGCTGCTTCTTTCCATCTCTCTCTCTCTTCCTCTCTCTGTCTCTCCCCGTATCTTTCACTCTCTATCTCTCTGTTTCTCTCTCTGTCCCTGTCTTTCTCTAATCCTCTCCCTCTGCCCCTCTCTCTCTCGCTCTCTGTCTCTCTCTCTTCCTCTGTCTCTCTCCACCTGTCTCTCTCTCTCTGTGTATCTCTGTCTCTCACTCGCTCTCTCTGTCTCTCTTCCTCTCTCTCCCTCTCTCTCTCTCTCTCGTTTTAAATCATTCTTTCCCTCTGTATCGAAGATGACTTTTTTTCTGATTCGTAGTATCGATTACCGAGTTGCCATACCTTTCCTTTTCTATGGGGTCATCGCGCCATATGGCGAAGTGAGCAAGGTATCGAAGCAAGTCATAATTAATTAAGCTAATCAAGCTATTGGAAGTCCAATAAAGGTAATTAAAAGGAAATGGTCATAGTTAATACATGATTGGTTAAAAACATAAAAACATAGACATAGAAACATAGACATAAACCATAGAAACATAGACATAAACCATAGAAACATAGACATAAAGCATAGAAACAGAAACATTAAAACAGACATAAAACATAGAAACATAGACATAAAACATAGAAACATAGACATAAAACAAAGAAACATAGAACATAAAACATAGAAACATAGACATAAAACAAAGAAACATAGATATAAAACATATAAATAAAACATAGAAACATAGACATAAAACATAGAAACAGAAACATAGAACCATAGACAATAAACATAGAAACATAGACATAAAACATAGAAACATAGACATAAAACATAGAAATAAAACATAGAAACATAGACATAAAACATAGAAACATAAACATAGAAACAAAGACATAAGACATAAAAACAGACATAAAAAATAGAAACATAGACATAAAGCATAGAAACATAGACAGAAAACCTAGAAACATAGACATAAAACATAGAAACATAGACATAAGACATAGAAACATAAACCTAAAACATAGAAATATAGACATAGTTATGAGGCCAAAGATAATATACTTATAGCTGTAAAGAAACATGGCCTAAGCTTGAGACCTAATATAAAACCAACAAATAACTCTATATAAGGTTTGATCACGTAAATCTTTACATTATTGATATTTAATTGTATTTGCTAATCTTGCTCATTGCAGATATTGACTTTCGAACTAATCTGTATAATGTTTTACATGTTAGGGATGTTCCTTCAGAGTTGAAGATAGTTTACTTCCTAGTCCAAACCTCCCGCAGGACGACGGGAATGGGAGCGGGCAGGGTTTGAACCCGGGACCATCGATAAATCCGAACGACAGTCCAGCGCGCAAACCGCACGACCAGGCAACCATCCAATCTCCAATACAAGATCCTCGTTTGTGACATGAGGGATGAATGAGGACCTTCACGTGTTTGCAACCGGAAACAATGGAAATCCTACTGTTTATAAACGTAAACATAGAGTTGAAGCTAGGTGCTGAAACAAATGATACATACATATATTAAACATTCATTCATTCATTTATGTTTAATATATGTATGTTTATAAACTAAGAACAATTTTGGATTGACGTGTTTAAGCCAGAAATATGAGGTCTTCTTTCTTTGTGATGACAATTCAAACTGATCTCGTTCTGTCACCTCGCATGAAACTCCTATATTTGGGACTGATCAGTTCATATCTCATGAACTGCGGCTGGTAAATACCAACGAACAATGTCAAAAAATTATTTTTTTTTTTTAAAAGACCCAATATTGAAGTTGTTGTTTTTTCATGCCATGTATCTTTTGGAAAGTGAACAAAACAGAAAGCAGAGACACATGAACTGCCAGAAGTAGAACTTACACAACAACAGAGAACAAAATTTACATTTAGATATACAGACATAGACCAGGGTCGGACTGGGTATCAAAATCGGCCCGGGCATTACCATATAAACCGGCCCACAAATGAAGGGCATGTCATATGACGAGCGTAGCCAGGAATTTTTTCGGTGGAGTGGATTTTTTTCTACCCCCCTCTGATATATATATACCAAGGGCAGTTAGGGAGTCTTTAAAAAATGAATATTCTGAGGTCTCTACAGTGCAAGTAGCTTGCTACTCTTTCGCTAAAAAAAATATAAAAATTTAAAAAATCTGCTATTCACTGCACTTAATTATTAGAGTCCAGCGACTGGTAGAAAAAAGTTTTGCTATAGTTTTTGTTTAGGAGGGGGAGGATAACCACAAACCCACTGAATTTCAAGCAAAATGAGGTGTAATAAATTTAAAAAAAAAAAGAAGACGTGATCGGACACCTGTGTCTTGCTGATGTCACTTTTTTTTTGTGTAAAGTTGTCTGCACTGAAAAAAAACTATTTTTTTTGGTCGCGACCAGACCGGCCCGTTTGGTACCGGCCCACCGGGCATTTGCCCGTTTGCCCATATAGCCAGTCCGCCCCTGGACATAGATCTAGAACAATAAAACCTACTAATGTCTACATGGTGTCTGTGTATCAATGCGCACAAAAAGGGAAAATACTTTTTTTTTGTTTCCTATCTATACTATAAAGTAGAATGTGAGGTGTATGTATGTGACTTATAGACATCAAAACCGCTAGACCAATCTTGATAAAACTTTTCAGGAATGTTTCTTGGGTACCAACTTAGACCGTAGTGTATATATTGTAGCCCTAACTTAAGACCCTAAAAAAAAATAAAGTTGTCCGACTCTATTACAGCTATAGTATTTTATGGATCTAGGCCATGTCTACAATGTTGACATGAGAAAAGATCGAAAGGATTTAGACCTAGATCTAATTTTAAGAAATACACTTTGCGCAGATAGTTTTTTACTTTGACACATGAAAATACAAAAGAATATCCATTGATTTCATTATATAATAAAATTAACATTCGATTTTGTGTTTCAAAAGCATTTTTTACATAAATTAGTTCCTTATATCTGTGACTACAGATTTCCTGACGAACATTCTTTCATTAGACAATACCGTAATGAATCGCTTACTAAAAATTAATTCGTTTGTTTACTTTATAATCCCATCCCTAGATCTAAAACTCTAATTCAACTCTAAGATGATAAAACTTCTCTTCGCACAGATAGTTTTATACTTTAACACATAAACATACTAATTAAAGTCCATTCATTTCATATTTTGATCAAATAAACATTCAAATTTGGTTTTCTAAAGCTGCGAAGCCGAGTTAAGATTGGCCTAGATCTATATTCATTCATGAATCGCGTACTAAAAATTATTTCGTTTAATTGTTCATTTTATATCCCATTCATTTAACAAAGCTATCGCTCTTTTCGTTTTTAATAGATAATAATGTATCGACTTCGGGTAAACCCATTTTCGCAAAACTAATTTTATTTTCGTAGCGAAAGAGAAATAACGTGAAAGGATCATTAGCTAAGTTTAACATACATCTAAATCCAATCCACTACATTAGTAAACACACACTTAGACCCGCAGGCAGCGGGTAATGCCAGGCTAGTGTGTTTATAATTTAGTCCTCGTGGTGAAAACGCGCATACTTTTGGTTAATTAGTATTTTAAAGAAGGCTATTTAAACACAGACATTCAAACCTTTTTTAAAACAATTTATTTGTTGTAACCATATTGTTTTGTTGACCCGTTTTAATTGCTGGATATAATACCAGGCAAACAATCGCATATCACAATAAAAGTTATAAAATAGAAGTGGCGTAAGCCCAAAACAATTATAAGTAAATCCTTAAACCCAAATACCCCCAAGATCCCAAGATGAATAATTAGTGAAAAGAACAAATACTGAGGCTTCCTAATTCTTAACCAATGTACCGAGGCTCACGGAAGATTGAATATTCTCAATAATTAAAAGTAATGTCTAGAAACAAATAATTTGAGTCTAAAGAAAATAAAAAAAATGTTAATAAAACATTTAGTAATTTTTTGTTTTAGGATTCTTTATTAGCTTGTCCATGCCCCCTTCTACCCAATAAAATACTTATCACATGTTTAAAAAATACAAATGCAAACTCGCCAACTCCTGTGAGGGAGGGCCAACGGTCACCTCTTCCAGAACCTATATAACACTCAATGTAGTAATGGAGAGAAAGAAAGAGAGAGAGAGAACAAAAAAACAATTTCTGAACAGAGTTAAAGAAGACATTTAATATCTTATTATTTGCGGCTCCTATGTTAGTTGCTGGAGTTGGTCGTCTCTAGCATGTAATTCAAAGATTGCAATGACGGGCATCTGTTCGGAGCCATAAACACCCTTTTTTTTTTTTTTTTTTTTTTTTCAGGAAATCTATCCGAGAATTTCTTTAACTCTTTCTCTCCTAACAGACGATACCAACGTTGATTCCACCTGAATGTGGTAAATAATTACGGAGAGAAAGAGTTAATTCTACGTGCTAAATTCTTTCTGTGACCTATTCAAGCGTAAGTGAAGAAAGTTTGTGAATAATTAATTCGTGTGTGTGGGGGGGGGGGGGGTAATGATGTTCCATCTTGAGCGTTTCCTTATGAGTATAAAAAAAAAGGGGGGGGGGGTCCGGGGAGAGAAAAAGAGGAAACAAAACAGTCCAAAGAAAATCGATAATTCACTTTTGAATCTGGACGTTTTCTTTGTTTTTAGTTGACTGAGCAGACGTGGGAGGTTTTTAGCGCGCGCACGAGTGCTGGCCCCTTACCTGTTGTCCATTGTCACGGGCGAATAATCCATTTTATGTTTGGTTTTGAAGGTCATCTCTCGGGACGGAATGTCGAACAGGCTGAGAGGTCCGAAGGGCGAGCACGTGGCGAACAGGGCGAGTTGGGGCTCCTCGGTTCTTGGACCTTGGCCGTGCAAGACTCGGATCCACCCGTTGATCTCCAACGTCTGCAGACGAGATCAGTCAATCAAAATCTATTTTTAGTAGGATGACGTGATTCAAAATGGTTTCAATGCAGTGTGTAGCACTTAGTAGTCTACGACAGTCGTTAAGTACAATCTCTATTGAGAGAGAGGGAGAAAGAGAAACTGAAAAAGAGAGAGAAAAAAAGAGAGCAAAAGAGAAACAGAAAGAAAGAGAAAAAGAGATAGAGAGAAAGAGAAAGAGACAGATTAAAAAGAAGAGAGAGAGAGAGAGAAAGAGAAAAAAGAGAGAGAGACTAAATTACACCTATTGATTGTTGGGAGAGAGAGAAAGAGAGAGAGAGAGGAAGAAAGAGAAAGAGAGAGAGAGAAAGCTAGAGAGAGATAAAGAGAGAGAGAAATAGAAAGAGAGAAACAGAAAGAAAGAAAGAGAAAGAGAGGATGAATAAGAGAGAGAGGGAGAGAGAAAAAGAGAAAGAGAGAGAGAGAGAGAGACTAGATTATACCTATTGACTGTTGCTATACTAAGCATCAAAACGTGCACATTTAAATACAATGGCAATGTCTTCGATTCCAAAGAATAGGGATGGATGCAGTGTTGACATATGACTACGCAAACTCACTTGCGACCCTGCATCCACATCTGGCTCAATCAAGCTTTCATTACAATCATATTAAACATAGAGATGTAAAGTTATAGAATTTAAAAAAAACAACATAAAAATTACGGAATTTATTTAAACAAGTTAAGTGTAGCAAAGTTTAGGGTTCATCCATACCCTGCGGTCCATGAGGCAAATGATGCAAAGCTCGACTATTTCTGTGGCCGACGGTTAGTGATTAGTACTGACCTACTGTTTACCCACAAGTCACTGAAAACTATGGGATATACTTACAATGAATCCTGATGTGTTGTCTAGGAGGCAACGAAATCTGACAGTGAAAGATCTGTGTAGGTGGTTCATGTTTTCTGGAGACACAACACGTAGAACAAGTCAAAAATATAAAAAAAATTTTAAAAAACAACAACAAAGCTTATCTAATTACAACTAGAGTCTATATCTCTCAATAATATAGAAGGTATTTCCCTTTATCGTTATCAAACAAAATAATTAATTAGCAATAGTTAATTGACTGATTGGTTAATTTTTTTAAAATTGATTGATGTTTCGTTAGGTAGAAAAAATAATTGTCAGAAGTTTCAACTTGATCCGAGACTGGGTGTGGGAGAAATAACATATATTATCAAATGGGAAAAACCTATTTAGCCATATGTTTGAATACTGAGGGGGCGCGGTGGCTGAGTGGTTAAGTGCTTGGCTTCCGAACGCAAGGTTCTGGGTTCAAATCTCGGTGAAAACTGGGATTTTTAATTTCCACCAAACTCTAGTGGGTACTTTATGCTGGCCACGTGACACCCTGCTCGTTAACCGCTGGCCAAAGACCGCATGGACTGAAAGGTGAAATTTATATCTTCCTACACGTAAGGCTTTTAAAAAATATTTTTGTATTCAAAACATTTTTATTTTGCAATCACCCTTCAGGCGCACGAATCAGTGTTTTAATAACAATGACAACGGGTTTTAAAAATGGTATGCGATTACGTGCATTATTTCAAGACCAATACAAACACATTATAACAACTACTGCACAAAATAGTGTAAGCCTGTATGTTCAGAACGACCATTGATACAACATTCTAGATACACGATGGTAAATGATCTCCCCTGGGCTCTTGGTGATATGGAGAAAAAAATAATGCAGTGCTTGTAGATGGGGAAGTCGGCTTGTGCCAAGCGCCCAGAGAATGAGTTCGTTTGACGCCTTCCCATTTCCATACATTATCAATCACCCTGGCACGCAACGGAGCCCCATGCATCCCTTGCGAGCTCTATAATTTAATGCCAGAGTTTCGTTTGATGGACCTGGTTCTGGTATTCAAATTGGATTCTTGTTTTTTTTTTTTTTTTTTTTTTGGTGTGTTTCTTTTTAAGCCAAGATTTTTTTTTTACGGTATTCCTTTTTATGCACTTTTTTAAAAATTTAATTTAATTTTATTTTTAGAGAATTGCTTACTTAAAATTAATTAACAGTCTTGGTTAGGGGGGGGGGGCAGGCTAAACATACATTATCATACAATTCTTCACAGATATTATTGAAAATTTTCATATAAAAGATGTTATTCATAGTTTTTCTTTCTTTTTTCTCTTTCTTTTTTTTTTTTTTTACCTTTCGATTTTTAATCTGACTCTTCAGTTTCAAAATAGTGCACTAATAGTTTCTTATTACTTCCATCTCCTGCACAATTGGATACCCCGAAAGCTTGTTATGGTTTGCCTCCCATCTTTTGTGAAAATCTCCAACATAAGGTGTTTAATCTCACATCAGTACATCAAACATCCAATGTCATGTACCAAACATCAAACATGAGGTAAAATGCACACAATTGACGGACATTTTATTTTTCTTTCACAAACAAAAAACGGCAACAAGTGTGCCTGTTTCCTGACCGCAATACAAACTGTCCACAGGGCGAAGAGACCACAGAGCAAAGAGACTACATGGCAAAAAGACCACAGGACAAAAAGAACACAGGGCGAAAAGACCACAGGACAAAAAAGACTACAAGGCAAAGAGACTACAAAGCAAAAAGACCACAGGACAAAGAGACTACAAGGCAAAAAGACCACAGGGCAAAAAGACCACAGGACAAAAAGACTACAGGGCAAAAAGACTACATGGCAAAAAGACCACCAGGCAAAAAGACCACAGAGCATAAAGACCACCAGGCAAAAAGACCACAGGATAAAAAGACTACAGGGCAAAAAGACCACCAGGCAAAAAGACCACAGAGCAAAAAGACCACCAGGCA
The DNA here is from genome assembly GCA_036873155.1 of Biomphalaria sudanica. Lineage (NCBI taxonomy): Eukaryota > Metazoa > Mollusca > Gastropoda > Planorbidae > Biomphalaria > Biomphalaria sudanica. Next base: position 1,174,222 of record JAZGLO010003631.1, read on the forward strand.
AAAAGACCACAGGGCAAAGAAACTACAAGGCAAAAAGACCACCAGGCAAAAAGACCACCAGGCAAAAAGACCATAGGTCAAAGAGACTACAGGGCAAAAAGACCACCAGGCAAAAAGACCATAGGTCAAAGAGACTACAGGGCAAAAAGACCACCAGGCAAAAAGACCATAGGTCAAAGAGACTACAGAACAAAGAGACTACAAGGCAAAAAGACCATGGAGCAAAGAAACAACAGGGGAAAAAACCACAGGGCAAATAAACAACAGGGCAAAGAAACAACAGGCGGGAAAAACCACAGGGCAAAGAAACAACAGGGCAAATAAACAACGGGGGGGGGGAAACCACAGGGCAAAGAAACAACAGGGCAAAGAAATAACAGGGCAAACAAAAAACAGGGCGAAGAAACCACAGGGCAACGAAACAATAGGGCAAATAAACAACAGGGGGGGAAAACCACAGGGCAAATAAACAACAGGGGAAAAAACCACAGGGCAAAGAAACAACAGGGCAAACAAACAACATACTATGATAATAATTCTTTCTTTCTTTTTCCCCACAGCCCTTTAGCTCACCTGTATTAAAATGTCTGTTAGGAAAGTTAAAAGCGCAAACATACAATTTTAATCTCTTCACTTTCTTTAAATTGTATATATTTAAACAACTTTTCCCGTCGTTGTGTTGGGCGTCGTAAGGATGGTCTACAATTAAGGTCACACTCACCTGGCAGCATTGTCTCGTGTAGAGTGAGCGTTGACTTGTCTGACGGCAGCATTGAGTTCCAGGTCAGCTGTCTTTTAAACTCTTCCCTGTCTTCTGAGTGAATCAGCTCCATCACGGACTGGTGGATAATGTCAGACTGGAAATCAAACAATTACAGACTGCGTCAATTTAGCAGGGAGGCGAGAGTGGTAAAGAGCTTGGCTTCCTGGCCGGAGGGTTCCGGGTTCGAATCATGATGAAGACTGGGATTTTTAAGTTAGGGATATTTAGGGCGTCTCTGAGTCCACCCAGCTCTAACCTGACATTAGTTTGGGAAAAATAAAGGCGGTAGGTCGTTATGCTAGCCACATGACACCCTCGTTAATTGCAGGCCGCAGAAACAGATAACCATTATATCATCTGTTCTATAGGTTCCAAGGTCTGAATAAAAAGGGGTGTGTTAATTGTCCATGTATATAAATTTGTTTTGTATCTGATGAAGCCCTTAGACCCAAGCATCATTTGTTCTTACTTAATACTGTAGGGACACTTGTATGTATGTTTATATTTTTTTTCCATAGAAGAAAACAGCTGGCTTTTCTGGCCAAAAAACTACAGGGTTGTAAAAGTAGCAATCCACACAATGGTTCTCATTCCATTTCTACCTTCTAGTATACTTTATAAACGCTCTATGATTTAGCCCCTGCCTTCGACTGCCCATTATCCACGCCAATTTTAAGGACCTCGGTTCCATTCCTGTCCAAGAAATTTATGTTCAAAATTTCCCACTAATAAAAATAAAAAAATTAAATACTCTGACTAATGTAATCTGCCCACATAAGAAGTTCAGTGAGACATATGTAACAGAATCCACCACCAGGTGACTCACTTGTCTGTTCATGATATCCGTTAAATGCCCCACTATCATGTCAAAGGTATGAATAAAAGGGCATTTAATAAACTCTACCTGGCCCGACAATGGAGGAAGAACGATAAACAGTAAACAACGACTTCTACTCCGTTGGGGAAATTCCGGAGTTAACTCCCCGATTAAAATTTAGTGTCGGCTTGGTACTGGCTTGTTAATTGGCGTCTACTGTTTCAATGCGGATTGTAATTATTTCTATTTTGTTCTGGTTTGTTGGCTGGCGCCCCCCCCCCCGCCTCAGCCGCTCCCCAACAAAACTAAGCCCCTACTGCCCCTTTTACTACCTGTGACACTAGGTTGGGAGGTTATTAGATAATTCTACAAGGATTTCAACAGTATTCGTTGTTGTTTTTTTACGAACTTATTAAAGGATTGTATTTTGAAAATGGGGGCAAAGGGGGGGGGGGTAATCCAAAAGGGGCGTTAATGCCTCATTGCAGAAAAGAGGTGTCCCTTGGGCCCAAACTGCGTAGTGCGATACTGTGGCGTTGCGCTGCGACTTCGCGAATGCGCAGTACGAAAGAACCGCCATTCCAGGTGTCTTTTTTTTTTTTTTTCTTTCAGCGTAGCGCAGATCTTGATGATAATTCTATGCTCGTATATTACATAGTCCATTTCACACCGTGAGATCGGTAGCCAGAACAATGGCCTAGCTAAGCACGTAAATATGTTTTCACTGCTTTTTTTAAAAATACTTGCCAGTGTTTGAGAATGGTGGAGAGCGGCCGGGGGTGGGGTGGGGGGATTTTGAGCGACCCCCCCCCCCCAGCGATCCTGTCGCTCTCAGCGCAGATACTCTACGATCCCATTCGATAGGTATCGCGCGGTCCATTGAAAGGGGTCTATTGTGGAAGCTGTTACGAGTAGCAAGAGTAAACTTCGCCCGGGCGACATGCTTCAGATAATTTGTGTAGAGAAATTATATCGATACTCTGTGTAATCGACTAACTAAAAAAAAAAAAACCTACACGACGTGAAAAAAAAAAATGGCGTTACAGGGTGGGGCGCTTGTGTCGAATCAGGGAGCGTGTAAGGAGGGGGGGGGGCTGCAGCAGTTATATGGCTAATTAATTGTTGGCTTATAGAGTAGTTTTATCCTTGAATTTTTTTTTAAAGACCCATAAATCACGGGGGGACGAGAATTTTGCTCCTTTATTCTGTTTTTTTTTTCTTTCGCTCATTTCGTTTCAAAAGATTAAGCATATTGTCAGTTACTGCCCCTTGCTATGGTCCATTCATTGCCAGGGTATGGATAAAATCAGCAAATATTCTGTCCCACAATATATTTGTTTAAAAATGTCTTTTTAAAATCTTTTATTCGTGGCTGCAACCTAAACATTGACAAGAAGTCAAATGTGTGTGTGTGTGTGTGTGTGTGTGTAGGTTTTGTTTGGATTGCAGTTTGGAAACAATCGACAGCACTTGGGGAATATTTGTGTGTGTGTGTTGACAATTGTTTTAATTATTATTTACAAAAAAAAACGCTTGTTCATTGACCTATCCTGTTACTTAAATTTTTTTTATTTCTTCTAGGTTTCTTCAATACCATATTTCTAATATTCTCGAATTTGTGCGCATTTATCTCCTGCCTGCTCCCGCTCCTCATCTCTCTCTATTTCAAACATTGACAAAACATATCTCATACTCTCAAGCTTTTAAGCTGTACTGTCTCTAATTCTCTCTACATCCTTGTCTCCCTCTTTGTATCTTTCTCTCTCTCTCTCTCTCTTTCTTACTCTTTCCTCCTTTTCATTTCTCTGTCTCACTCTTTCTAACTAGAGCCCACGGACCATATCCGGCAATTGGCAAGGTGCGGTCCGGTACCTGGACATTCTGACCACCGTGTATAATGGAGCCGTAGGTAATCACTTCTACCGGACTAGAAGAACATGATCAGTAAACGCGACCCGTCAAAAGTGTCGGAGATTTATATGGCCCCATCCCCCCCAAGGCCAAAACAGGTTGGCCGCCACGTTACTAAAGAATACAATAACAAAACCTAATAAAATACCCAGAAAAACACAAACATAAAGGCACATTCCTCGTCCCATATGCTAGGACAAATTTGTACAAATACTCCTTCTTCCCTAGTGCTATTAGAGCATGGAATGGGTTGCCTGAGCCAGCCAGGAAAACCAGTGACTTGGCAGAATTTATGTCATTGGTTAATATGCATGACTAAATGCATGACGCGTAGGACGTAATCATCTTCTTTTTTGAAATAACGTCTGTATTATATAAGATAAGATAAGAAACGTCCTGACATCAATGTTACGTCACTAGCGAGGGAAATGGGGGGCTCTCATGTAATGTTTTTCTTTTTTTTAAGAGTTTCGAGGTAGTTCCAATGTGCACACAGTTCTAATGATAATCATCCGCCGTTCAGGCACTTTACGAAGTAAAACTACGCTTTTAAAAATTAGGACCAGTAAACGCAACACCTGGCGGTCGTAAAGAAGCAGGGGAAAAATATTTAAGTGAAGACATGTCGTTGTTAAGTAGTAACATAGTACGTAGGGCAGGGGAGGTGCACAAGAGCAGGGGGTTGCAAAAGGAAGGGGGCGCCGACTGTGTGATCTGTACGAAATAATACTGTAATTATGCTAGCGCCCTGTTGCATTTCATTGGTTATTTTAACAACAGAAATAGGCCATCTGCTATTAGGACCATTTAAACATCGACAGTCTATGCATGGGGCTGTAATGTGTTCATTTGCTGTCACTTTTAAAGCTTAAAAAAAAAAAATGATTTTTATGAAATCACAAGAAGCTCAAACATCTGGTGCAGTGATTGAAAAAGTAAAGAATGGAGCTAAGGATGACACTTTAAAGAAAGCAAAGAACCAGAAAATATGCAAATATTTTGTTGATTCGGAAGACAATTGAGAATTCAAGTTTATTAAAGAGAGAAGTTTCATTCAGAGACAAGCTTCTTTGGAGAGAGAAGTTTCGTTCAGAGACAATCTTCTTTGGAGAGAGAAGTTTTATTCAGAGACAAGCCTCTTTGGAGATAGAAGTTTCATTCAGAGACAAGCTTCTTTGGAGAGAGAAGTTTCATTCAGAGACAAGCTTCTTTGGAGAGAGAAGTTTCATTCAGAGACAAGCTTCTTTGGAGAGAGAAGTTTCATTCAGAGACAATCTTCTTTGGAGAGAGAAGTTTCATTCAGAGACAAGCTTCTTTGGAGAGAGAAGTTTCATTCAGAGACAATCTTCTTTGGAGAGAGAAGTTTCATTCAGAGACAAGCTGCTTTGGAGATAGAAGTTTCATTCAGAGACAAGCTTCTTTGGAGAGAGAAGTTTCATTCAGAGACAAGCTGCCTTGGAGATAGAAGTTTCATTCAGAGACAAGCTTCTTTGGAGAGAGAAGTTTCATTCAGAGACAAGCTTCTTTGGAGATAGAAGTTTCATTCAGAGACAAGCTTCTTTGGAGAGAGAAGTTTCATTCAGAGACAATCTTCTTTGGAGAGAGAAGTTTCATTCACAGACAAGCTGCTTTGGAGAGAGAAGTTTCATTCACAGACAAGCTGCTTTGGAGATAGAAGTTTCATTCAGAGACAAGCTTCTTTGGAGATAGAAGTTTCATTAAGAGACAAGCTTCTTTGGAGAGAGAAGTTTCATTCAGAGACAATCTTCTTTGGAGAGAGAAGTTTTATTCAGAGACAAGCCTCTTTGGAGATAGAAGTTTCATTCAGAGACAAGCTTCTTTGGAGAGAGAAGTTTCATTCAGAGACAAGCTGCTTTGGAGATAGAAGTTTCATTCAGAGACAAGCTGCTTTGGAGATAGAAGTTTCATTCAGAGACAAACTTCTTTGGAGAGAGAAGTTTCATTCAGAGACAAGCTTCTTTGGAGAGAGAAGTTTCATTCAGAGACAAGCTTCTTTGGAGAGAGAAGTTTCATTCAGAGACAAGCTGCTTTGACAATTCAGCGTCACTGTAAGATAAACTTCTTCGGAAGATAAGTTTTGAGATATGAGGCTCTTCAAAATCGAACCAACAGTTGAGAGGCACTGGACAGATCCACATGAAAGGCAAGCATAAAGGAAGGGTCTAGGATTGGAGACGCCATACACAACGGACGCAGAAAGAAGGGTGAAATTGCAACGCCCCCTGGTGATTACAGATGCCCAACCTGCGATCGCAGCTGTGCATCAAGGATTGGCCTCTTTAGTCACACAATGCAAAAGGAAAATATCAGTTCCAGGAGTAGAAGTTTACATTAATGGGGGGGGGGGGAACATTTTATTGAAGCTTTTTTTGAAAGACAAACTTTATTGACTTAGGACAAAAAAGGGAAACAAACATTAAAATTTTTAAAAAACCCCACTAATTAAGTGTGAAAAGGAAACCTAGATCTAAAACAGTCACAGAAAGTTTTATTTTCCACCTCAAGTTTTTTTTTTAAGGAGGCGCGGTGGCTGAACGGTAAAGCGCTTCCGAACCGGAGGTCTCGGGTTCGAATCCTGGTGAAGACTGGGGTTTTTAATTTTGGGATTTTGCGCTCCTCTGAGTCCGCACAGCTTCAATGGGTACCTGACATTACTTAACCGTAGGTCACAGAAACAGATGACATTTACATCACAAAGGGTGAACTTTACTTAACAACTTTTTTAAACAGAAATAAAAACCATGTCGTTTTAGAGTCGTTGTCGGTATCCCATAATATGAAAACAATTTTTAATTAAAGAAAAATAACGTTTTAAATATCTTTATATCATAATGACATCGAAATATCGAAAAGTGGTCTCCATAAAGTAGAACGTGGTAGGCAAAAAACGAAACTTTCAAACAGGAAGCGCAAAGCCCTTCTCTCAAGGCGCATGCGCAACTAAAGCAAAATTATGTAATAGATATTTAAAGGGGAAAATTAAAAAAAAAAAATATGGCTAACTTTTGCGTTAACTTATGAACGTCGTCTGCCCAAATGAAGCGGAAGTCACATGACGCTCGCTACCAGACTTCCGTTCATTAACTCATTACAATCACACATAATTGAGGCGATTGTTTTTAGTATCAAACTTGACATGTTTCTGTTATTATTTTTTTGTTTTGTTTTTTATGGAAAAAATATAAAAAATAAAGAAAAGTTCGATCTAGGGAAGATAAAAATGTAGTAATTAAAAATGTCAATGTTTTTAAAACTGATATCAATTCCTTTTTTTTAGCCTACAAACTCTTAATGGGTGGGAAAAAATGGCGAAACTGGAATTTGCGCATTGGACGGATATTCTGATAAAACGGCTTTAACGATTTTCTTAGAAATTTGACAGTTTTATGTTGGGGAAAAACATAACTAGCTAATTGGCCTGTGACCAGTTGGAGTTTTTCAAAATATCAAAATCTTATAATTAAAGTTGGCGATTTTTACCCACTTTTGAAATTGTCTAGTAGTGTTGTGCGTCGCACTTGGAACACTAAGGCCAGCAAAGCGAACAAAAGCTCCCTTTCACCAGCCTGAAGTGGGCGGCGAGTTCCTCCTTCCCGCCACCCTGTCCGACCGGGGGGGGGGGGGATGAGACTCAAAGTACTCAGAAAGACTCAAAGATAAAGGCACATTCATCATCCCATATGCTAGGACAAATTTGTACAAGTGCTCTTTCTTCCCTAGTGCTATTAGAGCATGGACTATGGGTTGCCTGAGCCAGTGAGGAAAGTCAGTGACTTGACAGAATTTAAGTCATTGGCTAATATGCATGACTGAATGCATGACGCGTAGGACGTAATCATCATCTTTTTTGAAGTAACTTCTGTATTTTATAAGATAAGATAAGACTCAGGGTTAAACTTAGATTTTTGTTTTTGCGGATATTCCCGATCTCAACTCAAATGTGACTTTGTATTCAGTAAAGAGTAGAGTAAATTTATAGACCTTCATGACATTGTTTGCGCACCGTCTTATGTAGAAATCATTCGCTGAGCTGTGAATAGAAGAACTTGATTGTGGAAAGCTTAGTGGAAAGATTGAAGCATCACAAGAAATAAATTGAATGAAAATTTAGAGACCGTTCTTTGCTTTATAGATTTTTGTTTCAAATTATTTATTTTTTTGCGTGTGTTACTTTCTTGTATAATTTACTAGCTGGATATGGCCCGCTGGTGGGGTTATTTTAGATGTCCGTTTGGTGACATTAGGTTCATATTATAAACTTATATTGTAGGCGTTGTCAGGATGAATACTTCATACATTCAAACATCACTCGTAACTGAGGAAATAACTCCTTATGTAGCAGACACAAATATTATGTTTAATATATATAATTAATGATAATAACAACACATATGGAGTATGATACACGAATATTCACCTATGATCGTTTATAGAAATACTTGACAATAACTTATTCACTCCTTATAGAAATACTGGTACACATCTTAATTTACTTTATAAAAGCCCGATATAGACAGTAACTGGCATCAGGGACGGATTGAGACTGCCCACAAAAACAGCGGCACTAATCTGAGACCCATCGAAAAGTTACTGTCGAATCATCTCTATGTCTCTCTCTCTGTCTCTGCCTCTCTCTCTGTCTCTCTCTGTTTCTTCGTCTCTCTTTCTCTCTCTCTCTCTCTCTCTCTATCTCTGTGTCTATTTCTGTGTCTGACTTTCTCTCTGTCTCTGTCTCTCTCTCTGTCTCTCTCTCTGTCTCTCTATGTTTCTTTATGTCTCTTTGTCTCTCTCTGTCTGTCTCTCTCTGTCTCTCTGTCTGTTTCTTTGTCTCTCTATGTCTCTGTCTCTCTCTGTGTCTCTCTCAGTCTCTCTCTGTGTGTGTCTCTCTATGTGTCTCTCTCTGTCTCTCTCTTGCTCTGTCTCTCTCTCTCTCTCTCGATCTGTCTCTCATTCTGTCTCTACGGTTGTCACTTTATGTTTCATTTAATTCCCTTACTAGTTCTGGAAGATTCTCTCCCTAGATAAACGTGGTTTAATATTTGAGCCCCCCCCCCCCCCCCCAACCAAGTTGAAGAGAGGATCAAGGGCAATCCTTCACGTTTCAGGGGAGATAAACATCTTTCCCCCCCCCCCCATTTATGTCTCGACGTATAGTGAAGAGAGAGAGAGAGAGAGAGAGAGGGGAGGGAGAGGGAGGGAGGGGGGAATGGAGAGGGAGGGAGGGGGGAATGGAGAGGGAGGGAGGGAGTAGGGAAGGGAGAGGGAGGGAGGGAGGAGAGAAAAGAGGAGGAGGGGAATATATGAAGAGTAAAAAAATTTTTTTTCAGAAAGTTGTATCGGTAGAAATTTGAGACATCCTTTCCCAGATTTATTTAAATACACTTTTTTTTTTGGGGGGGGGGGGGGGAAATGTTCCGACTTAAGGGTGGGCAGTACATAAACATTTATAAGGAATTTTGTTTGTTATTGCTCCATTAAAAACAATAATTCCAGAACTGGACGTGGCACAATTATTTCGCGTGGGGCTGTGAAACAATTAACTTAGAGGCTTTAACATCTCTGGGAAATAAATAATTTCAAGTCTTTAGTATTATCTTTGTGTGTGTGTGTGTGTTTTGGGAGGGTTAGGGCTAGGGTTAAGTAAGTGTCGGAGCGTGAATCTGTTTCCGTAAGTTTGGGTCACGATGTAGGGGGATGTTGCAAGGAAAGGAAGGACACTTTGTCAATAGGACACCTTGTCGATAGGACACCTTGTCAATAGGACACCTTGTAGTCTCCTGGTACGCAGGTCACGTTCTTAATGTTTGAACAACTAAACCTGGGACAGACGTACGTAATTTGGGATGCTTTATTATATTGAGCGGGTTTTCTTATTGTCTGGTTGATGATGTTGGTAAAAGGGGGGGGGGGTGGAGAGATGGAGAGAAGGAGAGAGAGAGAAAAAAGAAAAAAGAATGAGAAAGAGAGAAATAGATATTGAGAGAGAGAGAGAGCGCGACGGAGTGTGTTAAAGAGAGAGAGAGAGAGTATGTGTGAGAGAGAGATAGAGAGTGTGTGTTTTGTGAGAGAGAGAGAGAGAAATTAAAAGATAAAAATTGAAAGAGAAGAGTAGAAAGATAGAAAGATAGAAAGAGAGAGAGAGAGAGAGAGAGAGCTTAGCATAACTCATTGGTTTAGAATGATATATATACAGAAAGAGAGAGAGAGAGGGTTAGAGATAAAAGAGATAGCATTATTTAATTTGTATAGAATGTCCATGAGGTCCCCCAGATTTAACGGGCATCTGGTCTCGAGACGATAAAAAATAAAGTCGGCTGGAAGGTTTCAAACCCTGGACTACCATGACTATACCGAAGCGCATCTCGCACGACCAGGCAGCTTATAGTCACATCTCTTATCTCACGCCCAGCAGAGGCTGCTTGAGGGGGGGGGGGCGAGTCAGACAACCGCCCCAGGCCCACCTCTTTACCCAAATTTGTTTTCCTGATTGAGAAGAAGGACGAAGGTTTCTTAACTCTTTCCTTTCGTAATTATTTTTTCGCATTCAGACGGAATTCTTCATTTTTCTCATTACTTTTTCACTACCATATTATGATTAAGCTTCAATAGCTTTGTGATCAGAAAATGTTTTAGTTGGTACAGGGTTAAAGGGGAATGCATGCTCCTTCTATAGAACATAAAGAAGAGTTTTTAAAATTATATATTAATTTAATTTAATAAGGTCTAATCAACAATGGTATCGTCGATTAGGAGAGAAAGAGTTAAGCGATCTTGAAAAAGTTTAAAAAGTCAAATCTCTGTTTACATGTCGTTCAAAATCTTTCACTTTTTTTTTCACAGGCGCGAAACAAAACACTGACGTCTGTTCTTTAAACCGGTCCCTCTTCGCTTATGAAAAGCGAGCTCGAGACGGCTCTAAGTTAGTCGTAGCCCGGTGTGGTCTCGTAACTTAAGACCCCTGTATCCCGGAGTTATTAAGCCATAAACGCTACTACAATAAAGCAGGGGTGGGGGGTGAAGTATTTAATGCAGTTACCTCTCTTCAGAACCGATGACTAGATAGTAGCGCCAGAGACGTGACTAACAATGGAATAATGCAGTTATTTCCCCTTATTACAAACTTTCAGAATGTAACTATAGAAAGAGCAGAACTATATATTGACAAAGAATGGGTGGGAACAAAATCACGGTTTTGTTTTCATTAAAAATATTTTATTTATTTATTTATTTATTTTTTAAAAGTATTACTTTTTGTGTACTGCATCTCTCATACTATGAGCATGCTCGGTGCGCTATGGTCCTATCTCTTTTGAGGATCTGGGGAGGGGAGGTATCTTTGGGAAGGTTTCCGTACTGCCTTTAGGCGCTCACCAAACGCAAATCAGCGATTCAGACTCGAGCGACTTTGATCGTGACCAGTCGTCTCAGCGATATACATCAACTGTTACATTTATAGGAAAATCATTAGAGCCGTTGGTTTAGATCAGCGTTCCAGATTCCAGGTTCCTAGTTCCTGGTTCCTAGTTCCAGGTTCCACGAAGTTCTGACTTGAATAGAGGTATTATAAACAGAATAGCTTGTTTGTATTTTTTTTTTCGCTGGGATTTCTGCAACAATTGTTATAAAATATGAAGTTTACCAGCAGCACCAGGCTGCAGTCATTGTGAAGAGAAGAAAGGGAAATGAATATGGTGAAACTCCTATGAAGACTCGAACCACGGACCTCCGAACTGGCTACATCGTACCAAGTTGACCCAAACATCCAGGTAAAGGACGTCGGTAGACTTAAGAGACGGTAATCCACGCCCTCATTCTGTCCACAAGAGCTTCATAAGAAATAAGTTGCTCATTTGATTCCTATCCAAAATGTTTGTTTAGTATTGGTAATTCTAAACGTCCACCATATCAGTGCATCATGGCTAGTTGCGGCTACATCCCAGGGTCTTAAGGAAGCTGCATGACCTACTTCGAGATGAGATGCAGAGGTGGCCTTGGCAGTGCTCGGGGCCTGGAAGAGCCTAATATAAGGCCTCAAATAGTAGTACTATGGGCTGACGATGAGGAAAGGGGGACAAAATATTTTCTTCTTTATTGCCGCCCCAGTCGCCACCCCCTATGGCCGCCACTGTGACATAGAACCATGGGATTAACATACAAACTATGAGTGGTGATCTGGACTTACCTGGTGAAAGCCAAGATACTGCTCTACGGTCCTGGAGGCAAAGAAGACTTCCCCTTCACACGTAACTACAAAAAGGAATCCGTACAGAGCCTGGTAGGGGAAAAAACAAAACAATATGAAATCTATTTGCACATTTCTTATTCCATAGGCTAGGACAAATTCATACACGTGATCCATCGTCCATCAGAGCATAGAGTTGCCTGAATCAACCCGGAAAACCAACAATTTAGCAGAGTTTAAGTCTCTGAATAACAAGCATGACTAGACTGTCACACGGACCGGTTTTGGACGTAATTATCGTCTTTTGAAGTAACGTCTGTAATTTATAAGATAAGCTGAAAAATTCATCAGTTATTAAGGGCTAATAGGACAGTATAGATTTTTACTTAGCCTATGTTGTAAAGCAAAGCGCTTACACTACTAATAGTTGAAGTATAAGGAGATTGATAATACTCGCTTCTGTTTGTGTAGTGTCGTGTGAATGTGTTTACAGCATTGATGTAGTGTGTTGTTGTCTGGAGTTTATATTTAACTCGATGTGTCGTTTAATTGCGATAAAGCCTGACATAAGGTTGTACATTATAACTCCTCCTTCGTGATCGAAGATGAGCACATTTCTCATTTCCTATAGACTCAAAGATGACTGTTAAGTCCAATCCTCGCTTTAAAAAAGCCGGCCGCATACGTGGCATGGGTAGGTTTTGGTCACTTGCAGGTAGGCCTGCTTCTTCTCTCAACTTTTTTGTTGGTTCTGCGCTCTTTCCCCCTGGCCACTCTTTTTGCTTTAACTCTCGAGACTCCGAGACTCACAGCCTCACGCCATGGGTGCTATCAAGAGCTAGTGCTTCCTAGCTGTGAAAGTCGATATCGCATTCCTTGAAGGAGTCATAAAGCCTGACATATAAAGTCATAAAGCCTGACATATAAAGTCATAAAGCCTGACATATAAAGTCATAAAGCCTGACATATAAAGTCATAAAGCCTGACATATAAAGTCATAAAGCCTGACATATAAAGTCATAAAGCCTGACATATAAAGTCATAAAGCCTGACATATAAAGTCATAAAGCCTGACATATAAAGTCATAAAGCCTGACATATAAAGTCATAAAGCCTGACATATAAAGTCATAAAGCCTGACATATAAAGTCATAAAGCCTGACATATAAAGTCATAAAGCCTGACATATAAAGTCATAAAGCCTGACATATAAAGTCATAAAGCCTGACATATAAAGTCATAAAGCCTGACATATAAGGTTGTAGCCTTACATTGTCGGTGTCACAGCTTTCCTATTATATAACTCTATCGACTTATAACTCTGTAGAAACTACCTTAGGTCTCGCTACGTCTCTAGGTGTCCCTGGTTCAGCTGTAGTTAACGAAATAACACAATTCAAGCACTAGATCAAACACAGAACCTTTAAATATAATCTTTTACTGCATATCACACACAAGCTGGACTCTGACAACTCTCTGACAACAAAACACACTTTGGTCATTCGCGCAGAGTGTAAAAATAGATTATACATACATACACATATTTATCCGTGACATCTCGCCCCTCCTAAAATTATAATCGACTTTTACAAATATCACTAAATAAAACGATTATAAAACAAATAGTAAACAAATAAACAAGTAAACAAATAGTAATCCGTGACAGTTGGTCTATACACAGATAAATTTAGAAAGATAAAAAATTCTGTTAGTCAGGTTTTGTCTGGATCATAAGGTCAAAGCTACGATCTTTTAATATCTAGATGTCAGTGCTAAGAATACTCCTGACAGTAGATATATTGTCTATCTCACGGGGATTTTCCTAGACCCATACCTCCTTTTGTGTACTAAAAATCTTGGGGAAAATACCAAGCGTTAAAAACACTGAGTTTTTAATTCTTATTCAGCAGACGTCACTGCGTGGAAATAAACTCGAGATAGTATGCTTTATTCTTCTAGTAATTTGATTGGTTTAAATTTCAAATAGTGTAAATCTCTGTCTCATCTGTTTGCTTCTCTGGCACAGGAAACTACAAGACATTAAGCAACCGTGAAGACAAAGGCCGATCAAGATCGTCACTGCATGTGCCCAGGTGCATGGATTGTGTCCGAACTGTAAAGTAGGCTACTCTATTATGTGCCGTAGAGATGGAACCATTAGGGTGGAAGACTACAGAGGAATGAAAAAAAGTAGATCAAAGTATACGTCAGCACCGGGCTAATTATCTCCATACAATTATGTCTACATCGAACTTGTAGCATGTCGGTGCTGAAAGATACATGGGTATTGAGGGTCAGCGTGTCAAAGGTCAAACAAGATTTTTTTGTCATATAAATGACAGCTTTTGTATATGTGACTTATTTGTGTTAGGTAATTTATATATATATATATATATAAAAACCTGCGCGTCGCGTGATTGGGGAAGCATAATAAAAAGTTGGGGTTTTAATGGAATTATAGAGTTAACTCCCCTCTCTCTTTTTACGAGCAGATTGGAACCCTGTAATTTACTTTACTGTGGACAACATAAAATCAGAACCAGTTCAGTATGTATATATGCATATATGCATTTTAAATGTGCCACCTGGGTATATAGCCTCGTAAAATGCGTTATCCCACACATGTCTAAGACGTCAAATCACTTTAAGAATTAAGTAGCGATAATTAAATAAAGTATTACAATGTTAGGGACAGCACAAGCATTTTCTAAAGTGTGTGAGGTATTTTGAATAACAAGGAGTGACAAGGACATTCACCTGTTTTAAAACACAGATAGATCTTATGCATACGTAATTAAAACTTAAAACGACACTAGATCATTCCATATGATGCAATGGTAAAAGGCGAGCAAGCCCTGTGTAGGCTATTGTTGACTACAAAAGTAAATTTGTCTACACAAGATCAGGCCAACAGATGATAGCTTGGTCATTACGAAACTTTCCTGTGATTTTAGACTCCCACACATAATCTCAGACACAAAGATAAAGGCACATTCCTCGTCCCATATGCTAGGACAAATTTGTACAAATACTCCTTATTCCCTAGTGCTATTAGAGCATGGAATGGATTGCCTGAGCTAGCCAGGAAAACCAGTGACTTGGCAGAATTTAAGTCGTTGGTTAATATGCATGACTAAATGCCTGACGCATAGTACGTAATCATCTTCTTTTTGAAGTAACGTCTGTATTATATAAGATAAGATAAGATAAGCTGAAAATCTGCATAACTATTTCTTGTGCATGAGAAAACAAAGATCAATTTTTTAAAAATTAACCAATTAGTTAATTAACTATTGGTAATTAATTAAATTGTTTGGTATCAAACAAAGGAAAGAAATTGACAGAGGTAGTGGTATAAGCTGAGTTAGTCTCCTTGATACTTGGTATAGAGAAATAGGTCGCCTTTTTAAAGTTTGTAACTAACAATAGATAACCATAAAACCCTCTAATGTCATAAGCACCTCGCTGGCACAGTGGTTAGTGTATTGGCTTGAAGAGGCTAGAGCCCCCGAATTCGAATCCACGTCGTTCAATTCTTTTTTTAAATATATGCATTTAAAAAGCGATCACAGAAGTATTTACATGGATACGTTCTTCTTTCTCTTCCTATCATGAAATTGCACTAAACAAAAGCAATTAGTAAAAATATTTCTAATCGCACATATTTATTGTTGTTAGTCTAGATCTATTATAAATTTAAGCACATAACTATTTTTTTTTGTTTCCCTATCTATTTTTTTCTATTGTATAGTTGTGTTATCTTGTGCCAATCTCAACTGCTCCCCACCCCCAGTTCTCTACACACACACACACACACTCACACCCCCCACCACACACACACACTCACATCCCCCCACCACACACACACAGCTCTCATCTAAACTGATCTGCCCCCCAACACCTCCCATTCACAAAGGATGAAGGCGTTAGCTCAGGTAAGCTCTCACGCAGAACTGACAGCCGTCCGAGCTAAGAACTTAGCCACGGACGCATGCAGGACAGCCGCAGCGGATAATTTCTTCACGGAGTTGACAACTCCGCTCTTTTATTCCTATTAGCTAGCATATTTTTTTTTTAAACTATACATTTTAAGAAGCCTCTCAATGCTAAATATGAAGAACCATACAGTTGAGGAAGGGGGGGGGGGAGGCTTATCTCTTATGCGGTATGCCCTGCTTCGCCGATTTGCATAAATGGAATATAAATGAGTGAGACACTCGTAAGGACTTACCTGGAGGATGCTCTCTCCCTCGGAGAACCCAGGCTCGTGGAAGAGATGGGATCTGGACATGAGGTGACTTTCAATGCCATACCGCGCTGGAAGTACGCCTGGAGGAAGCAAACGAAACATGGATTAAGTCAACTTATTATAACCCCCTCCCCCCCCCCCCTCCAAAAACAAAATCTTGCAAATCTTAGTTGGCGTCTTAAAGCATCAAGAACACTCGAGTCTTTCCCACAGAAAAAAATGAACAAAGTTGGCCGCAAGTAATATTTCTATTTAGTTAAATAGATGTGTTCAAGCCAGTAAAAATAAATAAATAAAAATAATAATAAATAAAGTCGCATGCCAACTAAAAGCATATTCTTGACCTAATTATTTTTGTGTTTGAGTTACATATTTACCTATTTATAAAAACGAAATAAAAACAACAAAGCTATTAATAACTATGTAAGAAGTTTCAGTATATTGTTGTTCTCTGTTGTTAGTTTACAACTATTTTGACATCTTGGCGATCTTGGTATAGCGAACTGGCATGCATAAAAATAAGAGTTTTTATATTTTTTTTACTGGGGACCTGTGGCATACTATCACCTGTCAAGAGATTACTGTGAAGTTGACATTATTACTGTCTGAACACTATTTAGTTGTGTTACAGTCTGGACACTAGTCAGTTGTGTCACTGTCTGACCATTGGTTACTTGTGAATGGCTATATCAATAGTGTTAGTTGTGTAGGCTGGTCAGTACTGAGTGATATTCTGTATAGATGCTATGTCCTCCACGCTCTTTATCCCAAGAGCTGCAACGTTCGGGGATGCCCTTTGCTAGCGATTAGTGCTACGTGTAGGCTGCATAAGCTAAACCTTAGGCTTTCTCCAAAATTGTCCGTGTGACTTTGTTATGAATACTAATGATATTTAAGTTCAAAATGCATATTTTCATGCTTATTGCATGCTATGACACTACGGTCCTAACTCAGTGTGACTCAAAAGAAACAATGTCTGGTCAAGTCGATAACTACAGACAACGCTTTGTTAGATCTGAGTTGGCCTTAGATATAGACAAACTAGTCAGCAGCCGCGGGCCTCCGTTTGGTGGAAACTACTTTGACAAAAAGTTGCGAAATATGAAGTTCAGTTATCTGTTGATTATAATATTGACACTGACAGGCTTTTAACAAATTGAATAATTTTTATTTTTTCGCTGTATCTTTTTTTTTAAATTTCATGTAGAGCTATCAAATTCACTTTGTCTAGGGCCTGGTTAGATGCTGCTGACAATGAATGCCACCTTCAGTGATCCAACACCTTGACGTTTGCCAGACCAGTAGTCCAAGTGTCATCCTGACCTCCCGGCTTGTAGCCAGAGCCAAGAAATGGACACAATCCATCTATCAGATTTAAAATCCACACGTAGTGTTACAGTGAAATTGTTGTATGATTGTACTCAACAGGTTATAAAGATTGCTGTTATACTTCGGAGTGGGGTGGGTGCTACCGAACCGAAACATCTTGAGTTCGAATCTTGGAGTAGAGACTGGGATTTTTAAACTTCAAGGTTTTTAGGGCGCCTTGAGTCTTCCAAACTCCATTGGGTACCTGACATTTGTTGGGGAAAGTAAAAGACGAATGGTCATTTTGCTGGCGGGCGTAACAACAAATGACCTTTCTTATCTTCGTATCTTATATGATAAAGACGTTACTTCAGAAAAGATGGTTACGTCCTACGCGCCATGCATTTAGTCATGCATATTAACCAATGACCTAAACTCCGCCAAGTCACTGGTTTTCCTTGCTAGCTCTGGCAACCCATTCCATGCTCTAATGGCACTAGGGAAGAAGGGGTATTTGTTCAAATTTGTCCTAGCATATGGAACGAGGAATGTACCTTTATCTTTGTGTCTTTCTAAGCATTTTATTAAATTTTGGTTTTGTATTTGAAGATTATGGTTCAGTGTTTTATGTTAACTTGCTACTTTACTTTTGAGTCTTCTGTCCTGAAGACTTTCTAAATTTAGTGATTTTACTAAAGGTGTTACTCTAGTCGAATGGGAAGATTCGTTTGTTATGAATCTCACTGCTCTATTTTGTGTCTCTTCCAGTTTCTTAATGTTTTCTTGAGTTGAGGGGTCCCAAACAGAGGATGTATTTTCTATTTGATTTATAGAAATTTCTTTTAATAAACCCTAATGCTTTGTTTGATTTTTTGATAGTTTCATCAATATGTGGATTCCATGTCAGTTTTTTTATTTATTATTACACCTAGGTATTTTGCGTTTTTAGTCTGTGTTACTGGTTTGCCATGAATAAGATAAGTGGAATTAATTTGTTTTAGTTTTTTTGTTACTCTTAATAACTGACATTTTTCTAGGTGGAAAGACATGCTCCAATTTGATTCCCATTTCTGTAATTCATCTAATTCTCTTTGTAAATGTCTGTGTCTTGTTTTGTTTTTATTGTTCTATATATTATGCAATCGTCTGCAAATAATCAGACTTTTGTTCCTGAACTAATGCAATTTGGTTAATCATTTATGTAAATTAAAAATAGTAGTGGACCTAAGACTGTTCCTTGAGGTACATCTGAGTTAACTGTTATTGGTTTTGATTTAGAGCCATTTATTTTTACAGTTTTTTCTCTCCCTATCGGAAAATCTTTAATCTACTGATGCAATGGACCATCAATGCCAAAATATTTTAATTTTTTAAGCAAACTATGGTGTGAACTTTGTCAAAAGCCTTGAGAAAATCTAATAAGATAGCATTTATTTGTTAACTGGTACTCTAACCTTTTGAAAAATCATCAGTTAGTCCTATTAGCTGTGTTTTACATGATCTATATTTCTTAAAGCCATGTTGGAATTTATATCAAATGCCCCCATAGATAGAAAGGGTTACCCTATTAAAATGAAAAGAAACCTATGCAAATTACTCTGTCCGCTCTGTAAGGCCCAATATTCTCGTATTAAAGATTTTTTTGGGGGGTTCTTTTTGTCGATTCTATAGCATTCGTTAGGGTTAATTAGAAAAAGACAGAAATACAAAACAGAAGAAAAGGGACAAAACCAAAACAAAACAAAGACAATTGAAATAGCTGCAGGGGACGTCACCTACTCCCAATGTTTGATTGTCAAAGGACGCTCACAGTGACAATAATCATAGCACTAAAAACACACCGCCACGAGCAAGGCGCTTGTTAATTACACTCGCACTTGTCATCCGAAAACATCGTAACTGTCAGGGGCGTCCCCCCTTCCCCTGCTCCCGACATTTCCTGGCTTTTAACTCCTCGGATTGGGTGGCAGGGAAATAGCTAGAGAGAGACGCCACGCGGCATGGCTCCCTGTCCGCGGAGATGGACCAAGCGAGATTGAGGTCCACCCCCGGCCGATCGGAAAGTGATACAAATTGCATCGAGCCGAGGGTAGTCAAGGAAAGAGTGAGGCCGGAGGAGGGGGGGCGCCGGGTCCAAGTTAATGTGCTGCCGGTTCCGTCGTGGAGCTATTAACTTGGACACAAGCTCGACCACTCTACAAGACCAATGTAGATCACCTCGCCCGCCCTAGTCCATTTGAAAATTTCCATTTTCTCTGCAACGCGATACGTTAAGTCTGGACGCGGTCGTTAATTTACGCCCTTCCTTGAAGTCGGGCGGTAATGGCGGGAAGGGAGTAGGGAAACCTGAAATCAGTCTCCGTCAAAGCGCCCTTCACCCAGCGCCCCCAAAACTTCTCCGAACCCCCCCCCCCACAGCTTTCCATTCTAAAAGAACGAACAAATTCAATTCAAGATCGAACGTTTTGTAATGAATTATTTAACATTGATACATCGGCATAGGCTTGGAAGGATTAAGAAACATGGCGCCCAATTTTTTTTTTATTTGGATTGAGGGGAAGGGGGAAAAATGAAGGATAAAAGACCAAAGGGTCTAAAAAAAAAAGGATGTACTTTCAAAAACGAACAGTACTTTTCTCCTCTCCTTCCCCCTCCACTCCCTAGCGCCGCGCTCTTACGTGAATGTTAAATCACTGATGCACACTGATAGCTGCTATGGCTGATGGGATAACCGGAAGCTGGTGAGATCACGTGAGCAATATTGACCAGTATGAGAGAGGATGGATGCCGCACATGTTCAGATGTGTGCCTCGTGTTTCGCTTCCACAGACAAGCATTGATTACATCCAATCACTGACATATATGAATATATCCCCACATTCACATAAGCAGTAATTAGGTGAAATTTAAACTTGAATATTATTGTTTTTATCTTAAATGTTGAAATATATCTAGTAAGATATTTTTTAAAAAACATTTTCATTTCAGAACTTAAACTATGAATTTTTTAGAGAAAAAGGCACTACAGTGTTTGTGTTTGTGCATCGCTGTGTTTGTATCTCATCATTCACTTGACTTTCGTCGTAGGGGTGCTGTGACAGTTCGTCGTAGGAGTGCTGTGTCAGTTTACCTAACCAATTCCCTCCTCTTTTTCCGGTCAGCAGCTGTAGTTAGCAGGATCACAAGAGGCCGGTCCCTTTTTTTACGTTGTCCAGCCAGCTTTTCTTTCGATGACCCTTTCTTCGTGCTCCCTCCACTGTACCTTGAAGGATGACTTTTGATAGCGAGTCGTGACTTACAATATACAAATCAGCTCATCTTTCGTCTCTTTACTGTATGGAGAAGTGATGTGATTATTTTATGCCAGAGTGTTGACTTGCAAAAGTACAAATCATTTGTGTTCCTTTCTTGGTATATGGCACCCAGCATATTTCTGTAGCATTTACTCTCAAAGGCTTGGATTCTTCTTTCGGCCTCAGCTTTCAGTGTCCAACTTTTACAACCATATAGACGTGCAAAGACCACTAGCGAAGTATACTGGTGAACTCAGAGGCACACAAAAGGTCCCCGAAATCCCAGTCGTCACCAAAATTCGATCCCGGTACCCCTCGGTTTATAAGTCGACGTCCTGTGTGAGGTTTGGGCTCAAATATATAATCTTAAAACAAAAAAAAGCGAAGAAACAGCCTATTTTTGTTTTTATTAACTCCAAAATAAACAAATTTACAAATTCAATTTTACAAAATTAAGGTTAATCAAAATAGAACATATAACATACGAAGCGTCATAATTAAATAAACATATATCATGGTATGTATTTTTAATGTCAACAAATTAAACACGCGACGACAATATGAATAGTATGTTACTATCCAGTGAACGATTGGTATGTGATCCAATGGTCGGTGAGCCTTAAGTTTGTGAACCGAGGTGTTTATTTATTTTTTTTCGTTAGACACAACTGGTATTTATGGTCCAGACAAAATAAAAACAAAACTTTATATTGACCTGAAGTGACCACCAAACGTCGTACAGGAAGAGCTTAAATGACATTATTATTACAATAATTTTTATAAAATACAATTTCTTGAATTGTTGTTTTTTTTGCTTATATCATTTTAACTAATTAAATAATAAATATTAGTAATCTTTTTTGTTATCTTTCACAAATCTCATAGCTATCTACGCGAGTCACGTGACTGGATCAGCATGAAACTAAAAAAGGGTAGATGCTAGATTAAGAGATGGGGCGACTAAGCTAGCAACTACCACTCTGAAGCTTTGTGCTTGGAGTCCTAAGCGAAGTATTAACTCTTTATCTCCTAATCGACGATACCATCGTTGATTTTGACCTCATTAAATTAAATTAATTTAAAAATTTAAAATTAAAAAACTTGACTTTGAATTATATAAAAAGAGCATGAATTTTCCTTTAATTCTATACCAAATACAACAT
The DNA here is from genome assembly GCA_036873155.1 of Biomphalaria sudanica. Lineage (NCBI taxonomy): Eukaryota > Metazoa > Mollusca > Gastropoda > Planorbidae > Biomphalaria > Biomphalaria sudanica. Next base: position 1,195,929 of record JAZGLO010003631.1, read on the forward strand.
TTTATGATAACAAACAACAAAGCTATTGAAGCCCAATCATAACAGGGGTAGTGAAATAGTAATTAGACAAAATGAAGAATTCCTTCAAAACGTGGAAAAATAATTACGGAGAGAAAGAGTTAAGATTTTAACTCTATGCAGCCAACAAAAAAAAAAAGTTCCTGAATTCATGGCTCTTCAAACTACTCTGTGAGAAGGGTACGTTATTTCTCGTTGTGCTGGCCACATAATCATCTCGTTGTTTAAACAATGTATACTCGTGCATGTAATTCGAAACATGTCAACCTGATAGTGTTACATCATCCATTCTCCCGCATTTAGAAATTAAAAAAAAAAAGATTTAAAGGCATTGTTTTCTAGTATTATTATATTATTTATTAATTATTATCAATACTCTTTTACGATTTGTTATAAATGGATTCAATTATAAGATTATAATATAACATTATTAGAATGACATTGTTACGACGCACGACACATCAAACGGTAATCTTTGAACTCCATAAGAAGATACAGATCCAGGCTTTAAGTAGACAGACTCATTTTATGAGTCTTTTTCACGAAAGCCCCCGTGCGTGTCGCCGGTAGATGGCGGCATTTTACCGCTGGTCAAGATAGTAACTAACCCGAACGCGCGCGCACACACATATACATAAAGAGCAGAGATTTACTGGGAGACTCTTGGAGTGGGGGCGGTTTCGTGCAGGGAGTCCGGGAAGGTAGCGCGGAACCAAAATCCTCGTGAGGCGAATTTATAGCAGGGCCACGGCCTCCGGAAAGCCGGCCCTAATAGGTATTAGCATAAAACTTTGGGTTGACGTCGTTGGGAGTGGACCCTATCAATTTTGATAGTCGGGCTGCCTAGGCTCTACACTTTGTAGATGTGTGCCGCGTGCCTGCGCATGCGCGCGGCAAAGTGAGTGCGCGTGACGTCAGACCTATAATTAGACCAAGGCCGCTTTTCGGTGCAAATTGTTTGAACGTGGAGCTACTTTTGCTATATAGTCATTAGTGGGGTATTTACACTGTCGTTAGGTGTAATGTGTAGTTGTGTTTAGTAGCGATGTTGAGGGTAACGGGGACATCAGTGCATTTACTGGATAGTACTATAATCTATTTTCATCCAAGACTAAATGCCATTTTTATAGTGCATCAATACAGATGTCCTTTGACATTTACAATTTCAAGGCCATGACATTTTTTTAAATAATGAAATTATTTTTCCCCCCCATTTTTCATCTAGTTCTCCTCACGTCGTCTGACAGATAGTACTAAAAATGCTTCAAAAGGGCATCTCAAGAGCCTACCAAAGAAAAAAATGGCAAAGAGCCTTTCAAAGATCCTATGATTATTATTTCAATAAGGCATTTTAAATTACAACAAGGCTGGGCTTCCAGTCAAAAGATTAACTCTGTCTGTCTGTCTGTCTGTCTGTCTGTCTCTCTCATTACTTGTGTCTCTTGTATATATTTCTACGTTTTCTCATCTATCTTTTCTATCTATCTCTCCCTCGATCTTTCTTTATTCTCTCTCTCTCTCCCTCTCTCTCTCTCCCTCTCTCTCTCTCCCTCTCTCTCTCTCTCTCCCTCTTTCTCACTCTCCTGTCAAACGATTGATCACATCTCTAACGCCTAGTTTCTGTACTCAAATGGATAATTGAACCGGAAGTACAGAATGGACCAATGAATGACTTGCTTCTGTCGTGACGCTCAACTCCATGGGCGAAACAAAAATGGCGGGAAGGCCAGATAAAAATCAAGTGATTATTTTCCACATTTTCTCATTTCCGCCAGACATTTCCATCTCTTTGTTTGTGTATCTTTCCAGGGGCTATGTCCAACCTCACTTTTACTGCAAACTTTATCGGTAGGAAATCGCAATCTTTTGATATAGTTACAATAAACTCAGATTTTGCTATTAAAAATGATCGAATCCTATGTTTCCATATATTCTATTCCTCTGTCCAATTCACCCTATCAAAAAGAATAATAGAGTCACGTCCATTCAAAACATAATGTAGTTACAATTTAACTATAACTAATAACTGTATTTAACATTCTTGTTCTTCTATTTATAATACCTCTATTCAAGTCGCTCCTTCATGGAACCTGGGTGAACACGATTCTCAAACACTGCTCTAACGATTTTTCTAGAAATTTAACAGTTGATATATATCGGTAAGAAAAGAATTACTAGCTCGTTGCCAACATGGGTAAAACTCTAGTTTGAACGTTTAATTTTTTTAAAGTAAAATTAAATAAATGTAAATTTGGCTAGAGACTAGATCTGGGTCTAGATCCTACATCGGTTTTGAAAGGACTATTGCGTTCTTGAAAGGAGTTTCGCGTTGGGGAATTCCCGAATGTACGGCATTATTGATTCAAGAGTTTGATAGCTAAATGATCATGAAAATTGTGCGCATCGTGTTCAGTCTAGATTTAAAGGCATATCATTGGAATCATTCAATAATTTTACGTAAGTCTAACAAGAATTACATCTAGATTCTAGATCTGAAAGTAGATATAGACTAGATCTTAAGAATTCTAAATCTGAATTTTAGATCTAGTGTTAAATGTTGGTGGGAAGCGTAGTCAAGAGGCTAAGTGCGCTTGAACTTGGCTTGTCTTGGCTACCTAGAAGTGGAATCGAGGTTCGACACCCGACTAGGGCAGAGTTGCGTTTACTGAGCGCCTAAAGGCAGCACGGAAAACCAACTCCTAGATACCCCCCTCCCCCCAACCGGTCCACAAATGAAATTGGACCAAAAGCGCTCTGAGCATGCTATAAGCATGAAAGTAGCGCTATATAAAAGCTATAATAATAATAATAGATATAAATGTCCAAATAATGAACATACCAATACAAAGTCTATGCCTATGCCTTGCTCACTGGCCAAATGAGAAAAAATCCTACGTTCAAGCCGCTGACAGTTACACGAGTTCGATACTCGATTTGAATCAAATATATTTTTATTTTATTTTACTCTTGTCTCATCTCTGACCATCGCAGCCAGACGTACTCTTGTCTCATCTGTCACTATCCTGCATGTCACCAGAACGTCATTACAAATGCCATGCGCCGATGTCATTATAAATGTCATACAGTTGAACAGGTGACATGACGGATTAGGTCCGGAGTGTTAATACCACGATGATCGGACCATAGGGTGCTCCGTCTCCCCCCCCCCCCCACCCCGGTCCCGCCATGCTTCTATTCAACTGCCCCCCCCACTCCTTTTTCAGTGACTGACAGACATACTCCTTTGTTCCTAATTCTCCCCCTCCCCCTCACACCAACTCGCGTGCTCACGGACCAGTGTAATACCCTAATTACGCAGTATCATTTTCCCAAGTCATTTTAACCCCGCCATCTTTATAACAATTTAAAAAAAAAAAAAAACCTGCAGTTCCGATCCGATTTTGTTTTATGCATTTCCCTCCCATTCAGTTATGTTGTAACCAAAGACACGACTCCACCCACCACCCTGCACTCAGCTCCGCCCACTCACATATAATAACCCACATGCCCACGTGATAATTACGTACTGATCTAAATGAATACAATACACATGAGACTGTGTGTCACTTGTGCCATATACAAAACTTTGGAAAGAATCCGGCCCCTAATACTCTAAAAAAATAGATCCATGATTCCATGTAAAGAGTTCAGACATCTTTATTTACGCGCCTAGGCGTACGCGAGTATAATGCTGGCGTGTAACAAAGCACAGGTATTATCTTTTTTAAAAAATGACATGTTCAGGGTGGGATGGATGAAAAGGTCAAAGGTAAAAGTGATCTCTATTCCGCGTGAGTGGTTGATCGGCTGAGACTCGTTGGCAAGTTCCGTAATTTGTTCAGACACGAAACATCGGGATCTAGAGTTGTGTCCCTTCATCAAAGTCGACGAGCATTCGTTCGTCTTCCCGCGCTCTGCCCACATCGTCAGCAGACGTGAGCTGGGTCTTGGACCCAAAAAAAAAAAAAAAAACTCAGAAGGAAAAGGTGCGTCGCGTTGCCGGGCAACGGGCAGGTGGCGCTTCTAATTGAGATTGTGCAACGAAGAAGACGAAATGGAAATAGATGGACCGAGGTCAGTGAAAGAGAAATGAGTGGAGCAGACAACAAAGAAAGATGTTTCTAGAAAAAGCAGTGTAGCAGTAGCCTATTAATGTCTGCCCAGATCAGAAACCCGAACTCACAAGTCTCATTCATTTTCAGTCTATAGCTAATTAATAGATATACATCTCAAAGTCTTGTCTCTTTCCGGCATGTTAAGAGGTTAATCTATTTTAAATTTACGCGAAGTATCACTCACTGATTGATCATCACGAAATCTCTGGAACCGCCGAACGGATTGGCATGAAATTTTGTGCATAGGTTCCTATTACCTCTCACTTAGAAACAGTTTTGATAAATTCGAAATGTGAGCGCGAAAATGTGCGAATCTTTTCAATTTTGATAAGTTTCGGTTCAAATAAACAAATCAACGAGCGAAGCCGGCGGTTAAGCTAGTGACAAATTAAAAAACATTTTAGGTGTGCATTTTTTTTTTTTAAATTCCAGTACTGATATTTCAAAAAAAAAAGTAGACCAACTTTCAGAACTAGAGAACTACGGGGCAGATAATATAAAATGTCCGATTGTTTATTTGTCGGTTAACTAAGATCTCATGTGGCCAGCACAATGATTAACTGCCTTTACTTTCCCAAACTAATGTCATGGAGTATGAGATTTGGAGAATGGAATGATAGGCTATGTCCAAGACGTATATTCTAACAATGTACTTACTCTGAAAGAAACTTTTCGTGCGGAGATATGACACGGCCAGGCGTAGGATGGAAAGTTTGTCCAGCTTTGAGATGACACTCTGCTCAAAGGGCAGCAGGCTAGCCAGGTGATCCAGCTCGCCATTCAGCCTCTCCCTGTGGCGTTTGCTGGGGTTGCTCTTTGGGGGCTCTTTGCTGGGTGTCTTTACGCTTTAGGAGAGACAAATTGAAGTTATAAAGTCAATATATCTTTTTAAAATTTCTAAATATAAAGTCTTAATAACTTTACGTTAGTAATGCCCCAGCGGTTCAATAGACTAAGGATAGGTAAGCTCTGAGAGCCCACTTTCATTTTGTCTTTCATTTTGTCTATTTCATTTTGCCTATTTCATTTTGCCTAATTCATTTTGTGTATTTCATTTCATTTTACCCATTTTATTTGGTCTATTTCATTTTGCCTATTTCATTTTGTCTATTTCATTTCATTTTGTCTATTACATTTTGCCTTTTTCATTTTGTCTATTTTATGTGTGTGTGATTATTTCATTTTGTTTAGTTCATTTTGTCTATTTCATTTCATTTTGTCTATGTGTACTTCCGGGGCGCTGCTCGACAGGCGACCTGATTACACTGTGGCATAATCAGCATTTTGTTTTCTATTATTCCCTTCATATTGTGTAATTGTGTTTCAGGGAATAAAAGTGTTTCTTGTTGTTTTGGACTAATTTATTAGTGCGCATGTTAAAAACCAGTGTTTCAGTGGATAACATAAATAATATGATCATCAATGAATCTATGTACACACCCGCCATCTTGGAAACAAATGGCCGATACATAACATAATGTTAGATCACTAAATAACAAAATGGACGAACTGGATTGTTGCTGCAGTCATTTCTACCAATTCCGTGAAAGCTCGCTAATCTGTCTCACGGAAACATGGCTAAATGAAATTATTCCCGACACATCAGTAGACTTGGATGCGTTTGTTTTGAACAGATCAGACAGAACAACAGATAGTGGCAAAACAAGAGGAGGAGGACTGGTCATTTATGTCAATAAACAGTACTGTTGTGTCAACAATATCTCAATCAAAACTAAAGTGTGCACGACCGATATTGAACTGTATATGTAACAATCTCAGGCTATACTACCTGCCGAGAGAGTTTACACAATTTTACGTCATACTTGTGTATATACCACCCACAGCCAACACAGAGAAAGCAGCAAAACATATACTAGAAATTGTACATATACTTATGACTAAAAGTTCTGATGCTGTCCGACTAGTTATGGGAGATTGCAATTATCTTTCGTTAGCTCAACACTTGCCAACATATAGTCTTAATTGTCCCACAAGGCATGATAAAACCTTGGACATGTGTTACAGCAACATAACAATGGCCTACACATCTCGATCGTCATTTCCCCTCGGAGAGTCGGACCACACAATGATCCATCTTACACCCACGTACAAACTATTTTTAAAAACAACAAAACCCGAAGTACAGTCCATCCAGTCACGGTCTGACGACGCTGTTTTACAGCCACAAAGTTGCCTGGAGCAAACAGATAGGGACATGTTTGTAAACAACTGCCCAGACAGATGAACTTACCACAACTGTTAATTCGTACATGCAGTTCTGTGAAAACATAATTATATCAAAGAAGAAAATTAAAAACATTCAGTAATAATAGACCCTGGATGACCAACATTAGAAATTAGCACTCTGTCGTCATTGAATACATAGAAGTCTATAAGCGCTGGTTATGAGTGTCTAGGTGTTTTGTTCGTGTGTGAATGTTGTTCGTATGTGCATGTATATCGTGCATCTATATTGTTATTGTACAGTAGTTACGCTGAGGTTATCAATTGTAGTCAAACTGAATTTCCATTTGTTTGGATCAATAAAGTTATCTTATCTTATCTATTACATTTTGACATTTCCATTTGTTTGGATCAATAAAGTTATCTTATCTTATCTTATCTATTACATTTTGACTATTTCATTTTGTCCATTTCACTCTATCGTAAAAAATAGATCTATATCTAAATGGTGTAAATTCTGGTTGATGACAGAATCTAGAACTCGAGTTTAGACCAGAAGTACGCCAACTACAATTCTTCCACTGCCAGTCCTGGGATCAAACTTTCGAGTTGGGACCTACGTCATATCGCTCGGCCATTTCATTTCCCTATTGAATTTAGAACGGGTTGCCTGAATCAGCCACGAAAACCAGTGACATTGCCGAGTTTTAAGTCTCTAATTAACACGCACGACTAGATGAACACGTGTCTACTGGTAAATCTTAATTCTTATTTGAAGGAGCGTCTCTTGTTGTTTTTTTCTAAAGATAAGATATTCACATTATCAATCTTCACGGATATTTATGACCAAAGTGAATAACATTGCATTCTCTTTCCATTTCCACATCATTAGTCGCCAAACACATATAATACATATACTACATATAACACATATAATACATATAACACATAAAATACATATAACACATATAATACATATAAAACATATAATAATCACCTTTCTTATCATCAATTAGATTTAATTTAAGTGTGTTCTCTCCCTTGTTTGTTGGGCGTTTTCTCTTGCAAATGAATCAAACCACCACATACTCGTTACAATCTTAACAAATTCGCGAGTTATGGACCTTCATAAGAACTAATTACAGCAATCCCCCCCCTTTTTTTTTTCCTCGTTTCTTAGCTATTTTGCAAGAAATATTATGAAGTGTGTGAGTGTGTTTCTATGGTGACTGTGAAGAGGTTAGAGATTGGTTGTGAATGATGCAACATGGGTGGCATTGTCATCAGCGGTCTTAGTTTGGGGAGACGACTCCAGAACGTGAGATGAAAAGACGTGTTAATGTTGTGAATTAGATTTTGTTCAGAATACCATTTTATATTATTACTAAAGTCTACTGCATTTATTTCATTTTATCACAAGCTGAAAATGTCTACATTTTAAATAAATAAGAATAAATAATGTCCAATTTTGTTCACAAAAAGAGCTATTGAAGTGACTTCAAGTTTTAGAAGTTAAATGGAATACGCCTACAGCGGTTTAGTAGTCTACCAGCCAGTTTGGTGCTACAAGTCAACGACCGTCAATAACAACCATCTTGAAAGGGCGCATTTCAAGAAGCGGGGAGAAAGGGAAAGGCGTCGTGGCGATTGGGGAGGGGGCGAGGGGGGGCAAGTGAAGTGAGAAGATAGCCTGTCACACTCCTTCATCGTCACCACCCCCGCCCCCTTAAATAGGACACACGCCGACTCCCCCCCCCCCCCAATTCCCCCGTCAACTTTGAATCTCTAAAAGACCATCACCGCTAGAACGAACGTAACCAAAAAAAGACGGAGCAGTCAGATCGATCGAAGCCTCGGCCACTGTGACCGTGCCCGGACCTCACGCGTCCCTCCTCTCTTTTTTTCTTTTCATTTTTACAAAGACCCCCAGCAAAAAAAAAAAGCAAAAGTTCTCACTCTCTAACTCATAAGGGCGTAAAAATATAAATCCGGGTAGCGAAATTCGTTGACCCTCCCACCCCCATCTCCTGGAAAGAGAGAAGGGGGGACGTAAGCGTGTGTTAACTCCCCTATCATTACCTGAGCCTTGGGACCCCCCCCCCCCTCACCCATCGTTACATTGAATTATCCCCATCAGCCAGTAGCAGAGTAATGACAAGACAGTGGCCAATTTACTGGCTAGATCCTATGGGCCGTTTCACTGTGTGTCTTCCTATTCTTCTATGTTCATTTATTTTGTACTTTTTCTTTCTATAAGGTCACAACAAAGAGAGGGGTCAGTGCTGCCAAATTAAGCTGTTTTCTAGTTTGCCTTCTCTTACCTCCCCTTTTCCCATCAATTACCTTCCCCCTTTTTTGGGGGGCTGTATTTTCATCCCCAATTAAGTTTTGCAGTGAGGACTGTTTACAGCAAAGGGACATTTTTTTTTTACAGTTGGGGGCAGATGCATGGGCGGGACTATCATTATAGTTAGGGGAGGTCAGTTTGCTTTGTGTGTGCGCTTTTTTTATGTAGGGTGTACACAGTGGGTTTCAATTAAGTGGACATCACAGCAGAAAGAGAAAGACATACTTGGTGTTCAGATGGGTGGGAAGGAGGGCGGGGGGAGTTCGAATGGATAGGGGGGGGGGAGGAAGATTATTGTTGTAGGGTGAGTAGATGTTGCAGTCGCGTGAGTAGTGATGAGCAAGAGACAGAAAGACAAAGAGAAGGGTGGAGCTTTGGGGGGGGGGGGAGACAGAAGAAAAAAAAAACAGTCAATTGTAGTTATTTCAAATTTCAATGAGACATTTTTGTTGTTGTGTTATGTACTAGATTAGAGAGTAGGTTAGTTTTGTGAGACAAATAATATTGTGTACTGTTTTGATCGACGGTAAAAGTAGTGAGGTAGTCAGACAAGACGAATGACGTAGTCAGACAAGACGAATGACGTAGTCAGACAAGACGAATGACGTAGTCAGACAAGATGAATGACGTAGTCAGACAAGATGAATGACGTAGTCAGACAAGACGAATGACGTAGTCAGACAAGACGAACGACGTAGTCAGACAAGACGAACGACGTAGTCAGACAAGACGAATGACGTAGTCAGACAAGACGAACGACGTAGTCAGACAAGACGAATGACGAAGTCAGACAAGACGAATGACGTAGTCAGACAAGACGAACGACGTAGTCAGACAAGACGAATGACGTAGTCAGACAAGACGAACGACGTAGTCAGACAGACGAATGACGTAGTCAGACAAACGAATGACGTAGAGGACTAGGCGAACGAGAGAGCAACATGGCGATAGTATAGAAGTAGTTTGTTTTGGATGTTACTCACAATGTTGGTTAGAAATAGCGACGTTTATAAGGACTAGACGGACTTCCCAGTGATAAATAAAGGTGTCATTTTATAACAGTGAAAGTTGTTATCAAGTGTATATTTTAACTTGATATGTTCTGTGGCTAATGTGAAGTCATACTTGAGATAGAAGTGAAGTCAGGTAATATTAACCCACAGTTGGTTTATGAAGTTCTTTTTATATAAACAAATAAACATCCATCCGTCTCAGTGGCAGTGCAGCTCATTGAGGGCACTACAGCTATTGAATGTCACTACAGCCCATGGACTGCACTACATCCGTTTTACATTCTTATCTCATGGAGGGCACTAAGGCCATGGAGGTCAATACTGCCCACGTGGGACACTACAGCACATGGAGGACACTACAGCCCATGGAGGACACTACAGCCCATGGAGGACACTATAGCCCATGCCATGTAAACATATACAAACCAAATATACACAAAATCTCCACATAGACTGCCGCATCACTAAATAACTAGCATTTATTTCCCTTTTTGGAGACATAACAAAATAATTCACTTACAAAAATTTTTGACTAATCGGTTAATTTTTTTGAAACATGTTTAGTTAAGTACAGCAAATAATTGTTTAAAGTTACAACCTGATTCGAAGATGGGCGTGGGAGAAATGACGTGTACAAAACTGTACCATACACTCAGAGTGAGTTGATTTAAGCTTTGTAAGAAGAAGGACATTTAATCTTTATATTTAATCTTACGAAATTAATGATTAATGCCTACATCTTTATCATTCATATATTACATCAAATGAATTATAATTATCAATGGCAACATGTCTGTTAGCGATCATGTCAGCTACGGAATTTGACGCTAACAGGAAGACAAAAATTCTTCTATTTTCGCACACCCTCTGAGCCAGCGTTCCACTAAATTTAAAGTAATATTAGCAATTCAAACTTTTAACAGTTCGAAGTTCCGCGCCATGGTGCGCAATTTTACATTAGAACACTCAATAATATTACAGACTTCCAAATCTCATTCCGAGTGGTCCCGCAGAGGGAGGTCTTTTCTTGCGCCAATTAGGGACAATTGAACTCATGGAAATCAAAGAAAGCCACGGAATTAAAGAACAATAGCTGGCAGATGGGAGTCTCGCGGTTTTCGTCGCCCGGGTTTCTTCCCTTGACTAGGAGAGGTCGCCGCGGTTAAGAGAGTTTCTTCCCGCGCAGAAACTCGATTATTTCTTAGACAAAGTTGTAGGGGACACTACTCGGATTGACTTCAACCAAGGGGACAGTACTTTTGAATTCCCCAATTTAAAACTAGGTGACTTTTCTTTCAAAAAACGCAGACAGATCTTTTTTTTTTAAATATTGAAATTCATTATTTGACCGAATATGCCATTAGCAAAAGAACTAAAAATTACATTTTCGGACTCTAATGCAATAAAAAAAATATAGTATAACTTTTGCATATTACATTCTATTAAAAAGAAACCAAATTTGAAAAGACACAAACTGACTTATTTTAAAAGCACACAGGGTATAAATTATAGTTCACCATACAGAAAAAGAACGCAATCTGACTTGGTTTTAAAGAACACGAACTGACCTAGTTTAAGACAAAACAACTGCCATAAGTTTAAAGGAACTCTAACTGACCTAGTTTATAAATAAGACGAAATTACCTAATCTGAAAAAAAACAAACACAGACTAACATAGATAAAAATAGAAACACGAACTGACCTAGTCTTACAATGAACAGACCTGTCTAATTATTAAAAAGCAATTTGTGCTATCATTTCGTCTCAATGTTAACTAGAGATGGTCTACAGTCTATACTCGACACTCAGTAATTGTTACTTTTTTTCATGGCTTTTAAAAAGGCGAATTATTTTTTAGATCTCATACGCAACGGCCAAAAGCCGGAGAGAAAAAACAGTCTCTTAAGTCCGAAAACCCAGCCAGTCGTAGTCAAATTGTGTGCCGAGGGTCCATTTAAATTTCGATTGCTTGTAATGTAAAAAATAGTTCCCCTTTCAGACCTTGCAATCTATAGGGCAGATGATGCTAAGGTCATCTCTTTCTTTGGCCAACGGTTAGCGGGCAGGTTGTCATGTGGTCATCTCAACGACCAACCCTTTACTTACCCTAACTTAAGTCAGGTACCCATTGGAATTGGGTAGAAAATCCCGAAATTCAAAATCCCAGTCTAAGATTCGAACCCAGGTTCGGAAGCCAAGCGCTTAACCACTCGGCCACCGCGGCCCCTGATTACTTGACTAAGGCCAAAAAAAAAGAAAAAATCGAGAATATTTTAATAATGGGGCTATATCGCAATAGGGGCACCCTCGGCAATACCGTAGTTTACAGTTTCTTTGGTCAGAAGGTCTACAAGGACCATAAGCGATATGTAATTATGTACATGTGTATATTGTGACTGCTATTTCAGTCTGTCAGTTGCCTGCTGGTTTAATGCCAAGAGATTAGCAGTAGAGAAACTTTTTTAAAGGGAATAATCTTTCGCAATGATAAAGACATCGGCTTCACACATAGCCAGCCCTCCTGATGCGTATGTGTGTGTGAGCGGAGAAAGAGTGTGTGGGTGTACAATTAGCACGGTGTCATGGTACTTTTGTCTTCCACGGAAAAATGTCCGGCTGACTTTGTAGTCACTTCATAACTAACTGGCTACTGAATGGGGACAGAGAGAACGCAAAGGGCGCTACGGGACACCCCAGGGCGCCACGTTCTCAATCTTTGATTTATGCTCCCTACAATTAACTGGCCACTGGGGATGGACCGTTAAGCCGGGGAGTTGTTTAGGGAGCTGGGAAAGTAGAGGGTGGGGGGGGGGAACTGTGGGTGGCGTGGACTGGATAGAGTCTGACCACTGACATGACACACAGCACTGACTGAAATCACAAACATGACTTTAGGAGTCAAGTGACTGCTTGTTTAAGAGTGCTATGTTCGGGGGTGGCGGCAGGGGCGATGCAAGACAGGCCAGATTGAGCATTAAATTGATCAACACACTGAATTTGTTGTGAGAATATATACTACCCTCTTAGTCTACAGCATTAAGCTCGTGGTGGCTGAGTGGTACAGCGCTTTGCTTCCGAACCAAGGAGTTTCGGGTTTGACTTCCGGTGAAGAACGGGATTTTGAATTTAGAGATTTTTAGTGCGCCCCTGAGGCCAACCAACTCTTGTGGGTACCTGATATTAGTGTTATATTATCACAATATTTAACTATACTGTTGTTTAATGACACACTTAAAGTAAACCGTGAACACGTGAATATACTGAACAGTAGAACAAGGGAGACTACAAGAAAACAAACAAACACACACACAACATACATACACACAAATACACATATAAATGTAACAGTTATAAATGTAAAATACGAATAATTTTAAGGTTGCCTATCCTGTACCAAAATATCAAGTTTTAAATAACGAACATAGGAGCTAAAAAGAGCTCTCTCTAATTGTTATAACGCAGCAGTCTACGATATGGACGCGCGTAGTTCTTAGAAAAAAAATATATATTCTGTTCCTATCGCTTGGCTTTCGAACCCGAAGTCCTAGGTTCGAATCTCGGCGAAAAATGGGATTGTCAATTTCGGGATTTTAGGTCACCCCAGAGTTCATTCCATTCTAATGGGTACCTGACTTTAGTTGAGGCAAATATAGGCAGTTAAACGTTGTGCTGGCCACATGACACCATCGTCACCCGTGAGCCATAGGAATTGAGTGCGGGAGAAGTTACGTGTACAAACATTTACCAGATAGACCGAGGGGCTTGATATAAGCTTTGTAATAAGAAGAAAAAAAAGGAGGGGTGGGGGCTCAACCTAGTGGAAAAGTGGGTTGTATTTTTTTTAATGGTCACTTAAAGAAAAATAAAAGTAATTGAGCATACTGAGCAAGAATATCGTTACGAGCATATGAGACTCTTAATCATGCACCAAACAGACTCGTGTATATAGTATACAATGCGGACCTGATCCTGATCCTTCTTCCCTAGTGCTATTAGAGCATGGAATGGGTTGCCTGAGCTAGCCAGAAAAACCAGTGACTTGGCAGAATTTAAGTCATTGGTTAATATGCATGACTAAATGCATGACGCGTAGGACGTAATCATCTTCTTTTTTGAAGTAACGTCTGTATTATATAAGATAAGAAGATAAGACCTTAATCTTAATAGAACAAATAATGAAATGTCAATGGACTTCATTCACCAATCGTAAACAAACAACATTTAGCCACGTGATTCTCAATCTCTTCTATACAAAATATTTAAGCCATAAAGGCTGTCACGTGATACGTCTTTTTTCATTGTTTTATCAATCTAATCACGTGGCTAAATGTTGTTTGTTTACGATTGGTGAATGAGGTCCATTAAATCTTCGTTTACATTGCTCCATTATGCAGTCCTCTCTATCTTCCACTTTCAACACGCATGCGCACCATTCCACATTCACACTATGATGCGCACGTAACATGTATTTAATGTTTTGTGTTGATCTATTCTCAATGTATTGACTTTCACAAAAAATATCTTTACTAAAAGGCAACTCAGCCATGCCTTCTTCCATACCCTCAATTTTTAATTTTTTTTATATCCAAGCTCTTTTTTTTTTTAAAACTGTTTTTATGCATTTCTGGTCGAGATGGTGAACACAGAGTGTTAGAGTGGTGATACTACAAGCCAACGTCCTCCAGGGGCGCCTTTGATCACCGAGTCGTGGGTACCCTTCCCTTAGACGGTTTAAAAACAAACAAACAAACGACCTCTAAAACAAACGAACGACCTCTAAAACAAACGGTCACCACTCCCCCCCCCCTCCTCCCCTGGCCACTTGTATTTTTCGATACCTAATCAATCCGGACCCGGTTGTTGACTCACCCTCCTCTTTATTTCTTTCATTAAACGGCACACGTAGGTTATCTCTTCTCGGGATCCGGACGCGGCACCGGACGTGGACCCCGTGTACGTATCAAAATTAGTGATCAATACGACCCCCGCCCCCTTTTCGGTTCTTTCCCTTTTCTCCCTTACCTGTTAGTTCCCCCCCCCTCCTCCCCCGGGGCCACTTTTTTTTTTGTTTGTGTGCCTCGTGTTCATCTTTGCAGGTAGATGTTTCGGTCCTTTGTTCATTTCTCTTTTAATGTCTCTTGACAGTGAAATAATGTTCAGGTTTCCTCTCTATCCCAGAGTGCCAATCTAAAAATAGATCTGACCTAATTTCATGTTATTATTATTCTTTTTTTTATTTAGTTTCTTTAATTTTAATACGTGAGTTTATGACAATAGGGGTATCTGGGAAAAGAAGCTGAGCTGCGTAATAGCAAGACTCAAACACACACACACAGACTAACCAGCGCATACACACTTTTTAGCTCAGGCACGTGCGCAGCGACAACGGTGGTCGTGTGCGCATGTCACAATCGCGTCGCGTCCACTTCCTCCTCGCGCAGGTAGATGCCCCGGTATCGATACCATTCGTGACTTCGCTCAAACAAAAAGAATGTCACTGTCAAAATTATTTTCAATGTCTTGTTCGAGGCCCCCACCGTCCGTGCCACGGTGGTGTCGGCAAGCAATTATGGCTAATGGGCCCAGGGATATAAAAATTGAAATCGCCTTCCCCTTTGCGCCACTCACTACTATATGGACAAAATATATTTTTTTTTTGTAAAGTATAAAAATGTCATTTGAGTGTCTGCCATTGCCATGTATATGTTTTTAATATTTCGATTTACTTTACCTTGACAAGAGAAGATTCAGAACAGTATCAAAATGGTAATTAAGCCCCACGATGACCTGCTGACCACTGGTAAAAAAAAAAAACGTAAACAGGAACAATGTGGTCATATTACAAGGTTCTCACGGCTCGCAGAGACCTTCCTTCAGGGAACAGCACCAGGAAAAAAAGAAGAAGAGGCAGACAGAGAAAGCGATGGGAAGACGATTTAAAAGACTGGACAGGTCTGTCAATAAAAGAGATTCTACTTTAAGCTGAAGTTAGAGAGGAACGTAGGTAGAAGGTAGACAGATCATGGTGTGTGTAACTATACTAAACTAACAATGATAAAAGTTATTCAACTCATGATAAAACTTATTACAGGTGAGCTAGAAATTACGTGTGTGTCTATATATGCCCCCTGATGACGTTGACAGTGTGTGTGTATGAAGGTGCGCGTGTGGGGGTGCAAAGGGCGGTAACCTCTATTGACGTAATCGTGGCAGCAGACGACACAGTTCTTCCGACTGAGTGACAATTTAATCCCGGCATTAGCAATGTGCACATCTTTCAACCGCTTCTGTTTTGATGACCATTTTTTCCTTTTTTTTAAACTCAGTCTCAGCAATACAATATAACTGAATTCATAACATTCATTATACCAGCAACATTTTCAACAACAGGCGGGGGAAAAAAAAAAGCCACAGGAAACAGGACTTCAACGATTTCCTGTGGGGGGGAAAAAATAGTTCTGGTAATTCATTGCTAAAATCACAGACTACTGCAAAGAATTGCTGTAAATGGAAGTAATACTTTTGTTTTGTTTCATTTCTCTGAAAACAATTCTTTTACAATTTTGAATATGGCCTAAAAGGTCAAATAGTTGTTCATATTGGCTTCATCTGATTGGGTGGCAGTTATTTACTCTCGACACGCGCGTGTTGCTATAATTAAAGCAATTATGATTGGCCGAGATCAGATTCTGGCATTCCGTTTCACCCTTTTCGTTCACGATAAAAAAAAATAAATAAATAATAATAATAAAGTAGGAAACTGTGTGCGGGTGGGAAAAGGCGGAGGAGAAATGGTTGCCTTAAAAAAAAAAATTATTTTTTTTTTATAATGGTGCAGATGCAACATATATTATTGTGTTAACTACGGTTTTATTTTGAATGGCAAAGAAAACAAATATGGTGAATAAGCTTAAGAATAAAAACACGTGAAAAGACTTTCAGGCTTTAAAAAAAAATAAATAAATATGGTCTGATTATTTGAAAAGAAGAAACACAACATACCATATAAGAGTAACCAAAAAAAAAAAATGTAAACAAAGGAAATACTGTCGTGTAACAGGGAGTTACAACAACACTATACTTTTAGTAGTGTTATTACAATTTCCAATATTTCTTAATATGATACGATTTATCGTCCCAAATGCAAAGATTAACTATAAAGTAAAGTGTCGGAAAAAGCTACCATGTTTGAAGATACAACTAGCGTCTCTTAAATTTAGACCTTAGAGACACAGCTACAACCCTTAAAAACACATCTTCTAAATCCTGAAGACACAGCTACCATTTCTCAAAGACACAGCTACCAAATATTAAAAAGTATTACCCGAATGATACCCGTTCAACTTTTATAAATAGACAATGTCCACCCATTTTACAAATATGTTTCAAGCAGCCATGTGTCTCATGCCAACCCACGGCGGAAAAAATTTAATATATGCAAAGCTTATATGAAATAATTCTGTCCGTCTGGTAAAAAGTTTGTACATGATATTTTTCCTACACCTAATCTCGGATCAAGCTGAAATTTTGCACAGTTATTTATAAACAGCAAAACTTACACGAAGTGTAACAGTATCAATTAATTTGGATCAGTCATATTTCTAATCTCAGATATTTTTGTTGGTCTAGAACTATAACGAATTCATTTACATGACTGATCCAAACCCATTGATACAATAACACTTATTATATGTGGGTGTACAATTAGCACGGTGTCATGGTACTTTTGTCTTCCACGGAAAAATGTCCGGCTGACCTTGTAGTCACTTCATAACTAACTGGCTACTGAATGGAGACAGAGAGAAAGCAAAGGGCGCTACGGAACACCCCCAGGGCGCCACGTTCTCAATCTTTGATTTATGGTCCCTACAATTAACTGGCCACTGCGGCTGGACCGTTATAAGTTTGTTTTTTCATCATATATTTTTTACGCTTTTCTAGTTTTTCCAGTCACATCTAAGAACTTCGCGTGTCCTCATCACGTGATCCTGTGTTAAAAAATGTGCAGAGAGTTTCATTGAGCTGACCTGTTCGTTGTTTTCATATTTAAAAGTCACATTAAGATTTGATATTTTTTGTATAGGAAAGGCAAACTTCTAATGCTCGTGGGGGGGGGGGGGGGAAGGGGTCGCGATAAAGAAAATATTGTTGTAACTCCTCTCCCGAGCCACAATGATGATACGCATCAGAGCGCCATTCAAGACAAGTAGAGGAGAAGACATGCTTACACAGGAAGAAGAACTGTTGTGGTACAGTAGATCCGGCTGAAGTCATGGGAGTCTGAACAGTCTGGCGCTGAGTGCTGTCCTGTGTGATACTAGGGAACTGTTTGGGAGAGACCTGGAGCGACACTGGGAAGTGTGTCTGTGGTCTGTTCTGTGTTCTGGTATTAATTAGGACTTGAGACGTTACTCCCTGTGACTTTATAGTGGAAGTCCAACTACAACTATTTGTTGATAGCTTATATAATAAATACAGCATTGATTATTGCCTCCTATCTGTTCATTGAGTTGCCTATCTGTTCGTTGAGTTGCCTACCTGTTCGTTGAGTGCCTACCTGTTCGTTGAGTGCCTACCTGTTCGTTGAGTGCCTACCTGCTCGTTAAGTGCCTACCTGTTCGTTGAGTTGCCTACCTGTTCATTGAGTTGCCTATCTGTTCGTTGAGTGCCTACCTGTTCGTTGAGTTGCCTACCTGTTCGTTGAGTGCCTACATGTTCGTTGAGTTGCCTACCTGTTTATTGAGTTGCCTACCTGTTCATTGAGTTGCCTATCTGTTCGTTGAGTGCCTACCTTTTCGTTGAGTTACCTATCTGTTCGTTGAGTGCCTACCTGTTCGTTGAGTGCCTACCTGTTCGTTGAGTGCCTACGACTCTGAACAAAAGCACTTTACTGAATGCATCTATTCAAATGTTAAAATGTGGATGAGTAGCAGAAACCATTTGGCTCAAGTTCCAATCTCCACTCCAGCCGAGACCAATGGTTATAGAAGGCCTGAACACTGACCCGCGACGTCGCTACCTGTGGGCAGTTTGGACCAAAAAATGTCGCTGCCACGTCACAGGTCTAAACCTCTCATAGGTTGCGACGTCGCAGGTCAGTGTTCAAACTTTCTAAAACGATTGGTCTCGCTCCAGTGGAGTTGTGTTTTTATGTTTTCTGAGTACACAGCAACTTCTTCCCCCTGTCCAGTAAAGAGTCTGAGGGCACCATGATATGCAACAGTATGATAGAACTATATAAGAGAAACCTAAAAAGAAAAAGTTTATTTAAAAAAAAAAATTAAGCTGTATTGGCTTCCAGGGCCGATCCTACAGATTGCGGGGCCCACTGAGGCCGCATAGATTGCAGTGGCCTAAGACCGGCCCTGTTGGCTTCGACTTTGAATAATTATTGGACAAAGTTTCAACTTGATCCAGGAATATGACGTGGAAGAAAAAATGGTGTAGAACAACTCCACCCAGACAGACAGACGGACAGAGTGAGTTTATATAAGCTTTGAATAAATATGAATACTCGTACAGAGAATAACGAACTTTCAGACAAAGCAAATTGGAAAAAAAAAGGAGGGGGGTGCAGGAGGCGGAGGAAAGCCGCAGTAATGATCACAGTAAAAAACCTGGGACTAGGTGGTCAGTCTCATTAGAGGGAATCTGGGAAATCGGCTTATGGGCTTTGTCAGATTTTGAGGGTGGAGCACTTTATCAATGGAGTTAGTCCCATGAAGACACATAAGACACAGAATGAACATACAGAAGACAGAATGAAAGTGCAGACACTAAATGTAAAGGGTAAGTTCAAGAGCGGTATGAATCAATGTGGTGGGTGTGTAATGGAGCTGAGGGAGAAAAAAAATAACCCTTACAAACATAACATCCAGCTTACAACAGTTGGTGCTATTAGAACATGGAATGGGTTGCCTGACTCAGCCAGGAAAACCAGTGAATTGGCAGAATTTAAGTCATTGGTATACATGCATGACTAGTTTGACCTAGACAACACGCGTAGGACGTAATTGTTATTTCTGTATTTTGTGAGATAAGATAAGAAACTCTAAAGAGAGCATGATTGTGACTAAATGTGACTAAATTTGACACCAAGTCTAAATACATCCAGACATCCAATCATTTCTTATCTTATCTTATATAATACAGACGTTACTTCAATAAAAGAAGACGATTATGTCCTACGCGTCATGCATTCAGTCATGCATATTAACCAATGACTTAAATTCTGCCAAGTCACTGGTTTTCCTGGCTAGCTCAGGCAACCCATTCCATGCTCTAATAGCGCTAGGGAAGAAAGAGTATTTGTACAAATTTGTCCTAGCATATGGGACGAGGAATGTGCCTTTATCTTTGTGTCTTTCAGATTATTTTATTAAATTTTGTTTTAGTATTTACATGAGTTTTGTAGGCTGCTTGTAGGCACGTCATCAATAGCTGTGTTCAGGGCCGGTCTTAGGGCTCTGCAACCTATGCGGCCGCAGTGGGCCACGTACTTTCATAGGCCCGGCGCTAACTCTAGTTGTAAATGATTGAATTAAATCATTTTAACTTATAACAAGGTTTCCGCGGTCTCCTGATTTTGCACGACCTCCTGGAAATCTCCTGAAATTGCAAAGTATACGAAAAAAAAGTCATGAAATCTCCTTAATGTTCTGAAAAAAATATAAAAATTGTAATTTCGGGATTTCATTCAATATGGACAACGTCAAGCCTGCTCGCGATTTAAAAAAAAACTCTGCCTATTCAGCTTTCATTGAATAAAAATAATAGGGCGAGTTTTAACCAAAAAAGTAGGTTACAAAACTTAATTTACTGTATTAGTCAATTTCATTTAAATATAGATCTAAATCTATATCGATCTCTTTAACAAAAATCAAAAGCGATATTTGGCTAGTCGATAGTAAATCAAAAAGGCAGATCTGAATGTTTATCGACTTTATGTTGGAAATCTACCTTCTTCTGTAGATGGCTCGTACAGTTAATTTGATCCTGATTGTGCACTTGGTAAAGTATATATAAAATACAAAGACGAATTTATTTTCTAACAAAAAATCTTAATTTTCACTTATAGCCCTTATCCCTACCCAGGCAAGGCCCCGCGCAATCCGTTTCGCATAGGGCCCCGCAATCTGTAGGACCGGCCCTGGCTGTGTTACAGTACTTACAACAGCTACAGGAACTACTTAAGAAATAGAAATAGAAACGACTCCTCATAGAACGCAATACTAATTAGGGTTATTTCCATGATGTTATTCTAGTTGGCAGGATTCAATTTGATGAACATAATAACTTGTTGCAACACTTTAAATACTCTCATATCACACTAAAATCTTATAAGCTATCTCGACATGACCAACGCATAATTTTTCGACTGAGAACCGAACACAACAGAATGAGAAAACATATGTTCCGGATATCAAGAGGCCCGAACAAGACTCTGGCCCCAAAACCTTCCTATACAACAAAAACTATACGGAAAACTACCTGACCCTGAAACCACTGCGCGGTTCATCTCAGATATAGGATTTCTGATCTGAACCCTCGGTCATGAAAAATGAGAACAAAGAAGAAGAAGAAGAAGACACTAAGTTCATTGCTTGACTTCACCTAAGATTACCAATTTCAACCTATAAAATTTAACTAATAAGTTAAACTCAAACTTATCTTATCCTATCTTATATATTACAGACGTTACTTTTTTATTACGTCCTACGCATTTCACGCGTCAATCTAGTCATACATGTTAATCAAGGATTTAAAATCAGATACGTCCATGGCTGATTCAGGCAACCCAATACATTCTCTGTATGAATTTATTCTAGCGTATGGAATAAGAAATGTGCCTCGATCGTTCTGTCTTTATGAGTAATTCATTAGTTTTTTATTTTGTTCTTATATTTGTAAGTTATGATTTAAATTTTATGTAGTATAGCTACTCTACTTTTTAGTCTTCTGTCCCGAAGTGTCTGTCACATCATTGTTCGGTAGTCAGTGACATTTATTGGTTGTGGACCACGAGATATGCTGGTTTATGATGTTGCGCGCGGGGGAATCAAGGGGCCACAGTTGCATTGTGGGAAGATGGTCTCGTTTTCGAGGTTTTTGACCACATGGTCAAGTAGCAGTCGACGCCATGTACATTACAGAAGACAGACGTGCTAGGTCTGTAATAGAATAATAACAGAAAGCTTTACTAATTAATATTTTTTTTGATTATAATTGATTTTTTTGTGTGAACTTGACTCCATGTGATTTATGCAATTTATTGATGGCTGAAGTTGCCAATCATAGACATAAATATAGACTGGCCGAAGGAAGTAACTTCATGTAACTTGAAAAAAATGCATGATCTTCATTCTTAGAGATTTAATAAAAACACTAGTGAAAATAATGTAATACTTATATAGGTTATGGCT
This sequence comes from Biomphalaria sudanica, assembly GCA_036873155.1. Taxonomy (NCBI): domain Eukaryota; kingdom Metazoa; phylum Mollusca; class Gastropoda; family Planorbidae; genus Biomphalaria; species Biomphalaria sudanica. The sequence continues at coordinate 1,218,029 of JAZGLO010003631.1, forward strand.
GAAATAGAAATGAATACTTAACTTTTATACTGCTCATAAATGCTGTATAATAAAGTACACAAAATGGCAAGTCACAAATTTTCGTTTCATAAAACTCTTTAATCGGCCTGTCTATATTTAATTATGTCTAAGTTGCCAATTTATTGTGGAAAGTTTATTTATTATAAATAAAATAATAATAATAATAATAATAATAATAATAATCTTTATTGTCCGTATGGAAATTTGTCTTACAATTTGTGCACAAAGGGTGATTCTTTATTTCGAGGATCTTGTTAGCTTTTTTATAGATGTTTGTCTCAAACAACTGCCCAAATGGAGTTTGTTTTTTGCCAATGATTTTACCAGCAGCATTTAGGATTCTATAAAGTTTATTCTTATTTTTAATGCTCAGATTGCCATACCAGGCAGTGATATTGAAACTTAAAATATTACAGATTTGAGCGTGATAAAACATAGCCTAGGCCTTTTCGCTAACATTAACGAGGACGGTTTTCTTAGTAATCGTAATCTTTGCTGCCCTTTTTTGCTGATATAATCAGTATTTGCAGTAAAATTTAGTTTATTGTATAGGATAGTACCAAGGTATTTAAAGGTTTGCACAATCTCAATAGTCTCTCCATTTCTGTTACATAAGTGTGTAGTTTATTTGATTCTATATGTAGTGGTGATATTACTAAGTAACTATGAGTAACAACATACGCAACAACAAATCTGTCGTGGATAAAGATATTTAATTAATACACCATGAACATTTTAATAATACCAGAAGAGGTACTTGAATAATACAAAGAACCACGCTCATTCAAACAAAGAGGTGCTAGTGTCTCTAAGTATGGTGATTTTATTGATGGTGTTATTCTTATCAAATATCAATATTCGTTTTGTGATAAATCTCACTGCTCTATTTTTTATTTTTCTAGTTTCTCTATGTTTTCTTGAGTTGAGGGATTCCCAAACAGAGGAGGCATATTCTAATATTGTCTTAACAAAAGTTAAATAGCATTTTAGTTTTATGTTCTTGTTTGATTTGTAAAAATTTCAAACTAAGTACTTCGCGTGACCACATTCTTGTAACTTCCTTCAATTATATATTTCTAATAACTTGTACTGTCCACTGTGACATATACCATATTAAAATATAGACCGTCGATCTCTCACACTTACGGTCATACCTAGATCATGGTCCCTATTTACTTTTTCATGCTCTCTATTCACAAAATTTACTAATGTACAATGAGGTCCAATTAGTTAACCGTTGTGAATGTGACCAAAAACATAACAATTAACAAAATAGTAATGCAATTGTTATAGCGTGTATGAGTGTTTGTAGGTGACAGAGACTGTTCGTTTTTTTGGTGGTGTAGAATGATGAAATCATGAGCTGGTCTGTCGTCATTTATGTAAAGAAGTCACGTGGGTGAGAGCTGAACGAGAGACGAATCAGAGACGTAAAAATGTAAAGACGTGTTTTTGTAGTGAGTTCGATTTGGCTTAAAGATTATTTCAACATGTCACTACTAGATCTAGATCTCAAGTTAACTTTATTAAATTTATAACAAAAAAGTTTCATTTAAATAGCTTATTTTTGCAGAACGGAGTCTGAAGTTTAGTTAAATTTCCATTCTGAGATTTTAATAAGAATTTATCTGTTCAGGTGTGCTAGTTATCTGGAGCTGCAAATCATCTTTTTTTTTTTTTTGAAGTAGCGTCTGTATTTGATAAGATAAGATAAGAAACAAACGACCGTGTATCTTTTTACTTACGGTGCATACCACTATGTATGTACATACGGTATATACCACCATTTACATAGGGTACATAACACTATTTACATACATATAGCGCTTTAAGGGTTAAAGAAAAGTGATCGAACTAAATAAAAAAGAAAAACAAAATAAAAAAATACATTTAAAAAAAGACAATCCCTCCATTATAGGCCTACAACTTAAAATATAATAAAATAAAAAAATAATAATTTTAAAATAGTTCAAACCGTGATTTTGATACCGTCAGCTGCTTACAAAAAACGATGCCATCACATAATAAAAGATAGGATCAGATAATTTTTATAGATCTAATCAAGTGGAAATTCAGTTTGACGACAATTGACCACCTCGGCGTAACTACTGTAACAATAACAATATAGATGCAAATACGAACAACATTCACTCACGAAACATATACACACTCACAACCAGCGCTTTATAAATTAGACTTCTATGTACTTCTCGATGACAGATGACATTGAAACACTGACCGAAAGTGGGATAAAGGAGCTTTTAAATCTTTCTATATTAGACCTAATGGAAAGGAGACGACCACTTCGTTCAGATCTGATGTAACAGTGGTTTAATGGGTGCAGGTTATCTTTAAGAATCGTGTGAGTTTTGGAAAGGCATCTTTCAAAGTTCTTCAAGAGATGGTGCCTGTGTTCGAGTGATATACTATGCAATGCTATGTTTATTATTTTATTTCCCCAGTCAAAGTCAGTCCCTAAAAATTACGAAATTTAAAATTTCATTCTTCGCATAGATTTGAACCTAGGACCCCCTGATTTGAAAGCCAAGCGCTTAACCACTCAGCCACATATAAAGCCATAGTTTCAATACGATAACTCCTGATAGGTTTCGTTCAAATCCACGGCTAGCAAAGAGATGGACTACGGCGCGAGTTCTGAACCTTAACCGTCTTGTTAAACCTCCGAAACGCTATCCCTTCCACTCTTAGCCAGCCACAGATAACTGGCAACAGACTCCTTTCAACATCCAGGCGTTGATTTCAGTTTATCTCCCTTGGAAGTAGGATATTAAAGAAAAATACTCCAAAAATTGCAATATCACCATCAGCTTCTTAACCTCTCTCCTCAACCACCCCCATCTCTTATCTCTCCTTCTCTCCCCCCCCCCACCCACCATCTTATCTCTACTCCAATTTTGTCTTATATGTGTGTGTGTGTGTTGTCTCTCTGTCTGTCTGTACCTAAACAAAAAAATCAATGACAACCACACATAAACACAAGTGTTTATGAGAACGCCGTATTGTAGATGTCGCGGACGCGAGACGCAGTCGTCCGATCAAAGGCATCCGTACATCACCTAATCCGACCGCATCTCCGAACATGATACCATTGTTACCCGCCCGCCCTCCACGGCTTTCACCGACAGCTAACGAGCATAAAACCTTTAAGTCTTTTTCTCAGACCTCACTGTACAAAATTTTATGGGATTCCCTTACTGAATACAGGGAAATAACCCGAGATGTCGAGCGAGTTTATCTGCAGATTCGCCACGGACCTCGGTGACGAACTCGCGACGATAGGCCTGCCCTTGTAGGGGCGGGAAAAACTGTAAAGGCCCATTCAAGGGCCCGTTTTTTTATTTTATTTTACGAGCAGCATAAGCTTGAGGAGTAGATCTAATCGCGTTGATAGGACAACAGGGGCGGCTCCAGGCTGTGACGATAAGGGGGTCTCACATATTTATAGATTCCAAAAATCCTTATCGCTCTATGTGAAACGAGTTGAATCCCAAGCAATGAAACCGGGTACACCCCAAGTCGACTAAGTTTTAAGTGCCGACTCCAAGCATGAAGACAGATCTAGATCTATGTTCTAGAATGACAATTCTGTTAGAGTTAACAAACAAATAAAAGACAATCTCCTGCGCTGAAGTTAAATAGGATAAGTTTAGAAAGGACATATGTTAGGTCTCAAGAGTAACGTATTAAACGTGGAGCGATTGTGCATTGAAATAGGCCGATGACATTACTCTATAATTACGGGATTCCCAGAGGAAATGTTATATTAAAGATCTGATTAGACCATTCTTTTGTTGCCTTTTTTTTTAAAGAGGAAATGTGATATAAATTACTTGATTATAGCTTGCTTAATTGCTTGTTTCACACAGATTTAGTTCTTTTTATAACCACAAGTGTGAATCTCAAAGACAAGAGTTGAAAAGGAGTTGAAGAGTTAAAATCAAAAGATAAGACTAGTTTCTAAACAAAAGTACATCACCCCTTCTGCATTTCTGTAGGTTCCATGTAAGATATTGATCTCACGTCTTATTCTTTGCTAGGATTTGAACCGAATACCTTCGGTTTTAAAACATAGAGTTTTTAATCTTGATTTACATGCTTCGAATGTTCCTACAGAATTGAAGACTATTACATCCTAGCCTAAGCCTCCCGGGCTCGAACCAGAGACCATGGAGACGACAGTCCAGAGCGCATACCACATGACCAGACAGCTATCCAAAGTTTGGATTTGAGTTTGTGGACAATGTCTGCCTGCTGTGTTCAGTCAATGTTTTATGAAGCACAAAATTATTTTTGAACGCAGGAACGAAACAAGCGAACGTTTGTCCAAAAAACTTTTGTGTTCAGTCTTCGATGTTACATCGGCTACTTAAGTTCATGTCAGCCTGGCCATGTAGTAAGCAGGCAGGAGTGTCATCGGAATGGTTAAGAGTTCAAATCCAGGTAAAGACTGCGATTTGATTCGGATATTTATGACGCTCCTAAGAACACCCAACTATAGTCAGTTGGCCACATGAAACTTTAAGAAACTTTTCGCACCCTCCCCTTTCTTATACAAGTTGTGTTCAGAAGCAATAAGAAATAGAGCTCTTGTAATTTTAGCATTTTCCACCCATATTTTCTAATAATAAAGCTCAGGCATTGTGTGCCTTCACAGTCCTAGATCCGGCCCTGTGGCTCTCCCACTTTTGACAATGGAATTTTTATAGCGCTACTTTCATTCTTATAGCATGCTCAGAGCGCTTTGGTCCAATCTCATTTGTGGACCAGTGGGGGAACAGTATCTAGGAGTTGTGGTCTTCCGTGCTGCTTTTAGGAGCTCAGTAAACACAACTCTGTCCGAGTCGAACCTCGAGCCCCCTTCTAGGTAGTCAAGCCAAGCCAAGTTCAAGCGCTCTTAGCCTCTCGACCACGCTTCCCACTGTATTATCATATCATAGAAAACTTGTAATTTTATGAAAGAGATCTCTAGATATTTCTCATTTAAACAAAAAATAATTTTAACATGATATATTATTGATGTATTGAACATTTTCACTATGAAATAAACAATGACGCGGAAGCTAAATTTAACTTGAAACTTGACAACTCAATAAAAGTTACAAACGGAGGAACTCACAAAGTGTAACGATTCTGCAGTGGTTCAGGCAATGTACAAATATATAACATTGTTAGGTACGTAACTCTTTTTCAAGCTGTAAGGGAAGTCATCCCGAATCTAGGGGAATTAATCCTTTCTGTCTTAGAAACGTAATGATCTTTAGCTTTCAAAGTTTAAGAAACAATTCAATACCGTTTTGAGGATTTTAAATAGAATGGGCTATTAATCACAAAACTTTATATTTACGCAAATCTATGAAATAAGGCCATTTTCTGTTAGTTTCCATTGAAATAATGTTTCGAAAATCCTAGATGGAAATAATTGATGTCTGTTGATTTTAATCATCTTATGTACATTTAAATAGATCGATTACTTAGATCTGTCTAGATTATGTATCTAAAAATTGCTAAATAATAATTATGAGACGAGGGTGCTTTTATTTTCGATGTTCAATTGCTAGATCTAGATCTAAACATTAAATTATATGTTACAAAACAACGCCTTGTTTCAGCTTTTTAAAAGTTTTTCACATTTTTTTTGTCTGTGGTTTCAGTTTACAAACACATATTTATTAAAATTTTTGAAAAAAAAAAATCTTATCATAACTACCTTCATTTTGTACACCGGATACACCAAAAAGTGTACTATTTACAGTTTTCCCGCCATGTACGAATAAAGGGAGTGAACGCCTAATTCTTACATAATAAAATAAGTACTGGGGAATCAAGTATGTTTGCTGTGTACTTCTAACGCGTTCAATATGGACCATAGTCTCAGATACTTAGATACTTAAAGCAAAATCATTAAATTTAGAAACCATTTAGGCTAGGCTTAGGACAAAAGACTCAAAAGTAAAGTAGCAATTATGCATAAAACACTGAACCATAATCTTCAAATACAAATCTAAAACGTAATAGAATACTCAGGCAGACACAAAGATAGTAAAAACCACCATATGCCATATGCTAGGATAAATTCGTAAAAGTACCCCTTCTTCCTTCCTATCATTCGATCATTGAACAGGTTGCCTGAATCGGTCTGGAAAATTAAATAAAAAAAGCTAAAAGATTCTATAAATACAAAGTCACACTTTAGTTCAGGATTTTTGTGATTTTACCATCACAAAAGACAGACACAAACACTCTTTTGTTCCCCTGGCAATCAAATCATTAAATAGAAACAATCTGATATAAACTTTGTCACATGTAAATTATGAGTGAGTCTGGTGTGAATGCATAATTTGGTTTTCTATAACTATAATTTGTTTTGTGTAAAAGAACAAATTGTAAAACAAATTTCCTTATGGATAATAAAGAATAAAGATTATTATTATTATTTTTTGTATTATGCTAGAAACGAAAGAGTATTCAAACTCTGTCACTGCCAGGATCAAGTTTCGTTATTATTATTATTATTATTGTTATTATTATAATTATTAATATAAGATTAAGATGCACTTTACATAAAAGTGCTAAAGCGTTTCTTTCTACACAGAAAAAAATGTCACTGATTAACAGTAACAAACAAACAAACAAACAAACAAACAAACAACAACAACAAAAAAACAAAAAACAAATCAAAACGACATTTTTTTTTTAAATCCATGGTGCATAAGGTAATCAAAATTAAAAACTCAAAATACCTAGGTCTTATAATAATTGAAAACTTATCATGGAATACCCATATTGATGAAATTATTTTTATTAAAAAATAAATAAAAATATTAGGGTTTATTTAAAGAATTGTTTTACAAATGAGATCTAAACAAGAACATAAAGCTAAAATATAATTAAGACCAATATTAGAATATGCGTCCACTATTGGTAACCCCACAACTCAATATAACATGATGAAACTAGAACAGGCTCAAAATAGAATCATGAGATTTATAACAAACAAAATATTCGCCTTTGACTAAAACTCCATTAGTAAGACCACCAAATTTAGAGACACTTTAGGACCGAAACTGAAAAGTAGCGATAATTACATAAGGCGAGGTGGCTGAGTGGGAAATCGCTTGGCTTCTGGAATTTTTAATTTCGGGATCATTAGGGCGCCTCTGAGTTCACTCATATGTAATGGGTACCTTAACATTAATTTGGAAAGCTAATGCAGTTGGTCCCTGCTCTGGCCACATCGTTAGACGTGAGCAACAGTAACAGATGACCTTTGCATCATTTACCTTATAGCAGCGGTTCTCAACCTTTTAAGCTCGGCGACCCCTTTTTTTACAATCACCCACTCTGACGCGACCTCCCCCCCCCCCCCACACACATTGATTGTAAAAAAGGGGTCGCCGAGCTTAAAAGGTTGAGAACCGCTGCTATAGGGTAAATACACACACATACAGCAATAGAAGAATAGACAAAAACAATCCATATTTTCGATGGTCTTAGGCGACCCCTGGCAAATCGTCAATCGACCCCCAAGTGGGTCGCGACCCACAGGTTGACAACCCCCTGCCCTATAGATAGGAAAGTCTGTAAAGGGGAGGGGGGGGAACTTTACTTTATTTTCAATTCATAAAACATCGAACCAATATTTACAAATACAAAGTAAGGCTTGGGCTAGCAAGTAATAATCTGTCCTCCTGATCGGACTTCGGAAATACGTCGCACTAAGAAACATAAACTTTGTATAGGCCTATGTGTGTCGAGAATTGACCACTGTCTTATTGTTAATAGAGGGATATGGATAAGAACACGTGTGCGTAAGTGTGTATGTGTGTGTAGTGTGTACTTGTGTGTAGTGTGTATGTGTGTGGAGTGGTGTGGGCCCTTATTAACTATACATTTTCTTTCACAATGTTATGAAAGAAATGAAAGAACCTAATTGTTTTGTTTTGTGTTCAGGGATAGAACTATTAGCATTACAGTTGGTACACAGTGTGTTAAAAGGGGAAATTATACCTCATTTTCCGCTTGCTGTGCAATTAAAACAAAGACTGTACGATAGTTTCTATAATACCATACTAGCATGTGTATAGTTAAAATAGCACACTGTACATGTATGTCCATTATAAACAGGGCCGGCCTTAGGCCAATTTGACCGATAGCTCAAATTGGGCCCCGCGCCTGGCAGGGGCCCCGCAATTTACAGTTAGCAAGTCACTATCAGTCATGGCTCTTGTCACAGGCTTTTAAAGATGTAGGACTTAAAGGGTTAAAATATTTTGGATATCGAACGATTGACGTAGTTTTAATTTAGCCCCTGGAGCCTATTGCGTTTGAGTTGCTTCCTAACCAGGTTGTATAACTCACGTTGATACAATAATCTAGTTAATAATAATTGTTGTTATTGCTAAAAAATAATTAGAGGCGGGTCATCGCAAGCATCCATTACACTGGACCCCCGCCATTCGTAAGGCCGGCCCTGATTCTAAGCGTTTGAGTAAAGTCTCTATTTAATCAACCTGATATACAGATTAAGAGAAGAGGTCTTGAGTGAACTGCTATCCTTATTAATTAGTTCACTAGTTCAGTTTATGACACCACAGATTGACTTATGAATGGCTGAAAGAGGAAACTGGATCTAATTAACTCTTTCTCTCCTAACTGACGATACCAACGTTGATTCCACCAGAATGTGGTAAATAATTACGGAGAGAAAGAGTTAAGTATTGTTGGGCTTTAATAACACAAAAAAAAGTAGATACTGTAAATCCACCTACCTTGAATTTGATTTGGCCAGTAACGAATATGTAAATTACATTCCCATGAATGACGTTTCCGTGAATGGCAATTTTAATTAAACGTACTATTTCTATTTCCTTCTTTGCAATGTACATTCCAAAATACATTTTAGTATAGTCTAAGATTGTCAGTATCTTCACAGGCAGGAGATTATCTTATAAATTACAAAGCGAATAAAGGAGAAGAGAAGAAACTAACACTTATCACTTACGCGTATTGTTTATCTTCACTTATGTAGGCAAAAAGTGTTAATGTGGTCCTTCGTGTGTTCTTCCAAGCTCAATTAAATTATTATTCAAAAGAAAAATACTTGATTTTGTTTTGGTTTGTTAAATTTCCATATTTTTAACATAATACGAAAAGAAAATCCACTGCCGAGGACGGACGTAGAACGCGTAGGGAGATTCCAAATCGACCAGTGACGGACTATGGTTACATCTGAGGTCAATGTTGCGAAATTGCGAAGTATGTAGGTCGTAGCCTGGCCATGAGAAGTACTGCACTCCTGGTGAATTCTCGGACTCAAGGACAAGCTTTTTATCAACATATTGTATACTTGAGGTCTCAACAGTACACACACACACACACACACACAATGAGACTGTTTTTGGTTGTTGTTGCTGCTTCACTGAAGTGTTTCAACTAATTTAAACGAAATTGCTACTAATGATATTAATGATTTTCAATTTTTTTTTAATTTAAATTCACTTTGTCAAGAAGAATTATAGAAATTGTATATTTTGTTTATTGTTTTGGCTTCCAGGTAGGGTTGGAATTTCTATGGTCCAGACAAAAAAAAAACATTGTTCAAACCAATTGTTTATACAAGAAGTTTAGGATATTAAAGAGGTTGCCACCCACCCAAATCAATAACTATAACATTTCTTTCTCAAAGGCACAGTAACTTTTCATCCTTATTAATTAAATATTATGCATATATAGAGAAGCTATTTTCCTGTGATGAATATTAGCATATTTCCCTGAAACAAATTTTTGGATACATGTGCGTGTATCTCCGAAATAAAATAAAAATCAATCTTTAACTCATAGTTCAGGCTTTCAGATGGAAAACTTGCCAACTTTATTAGCAGTAGGATATTGTCATAAAAGAAATAGCAAACACGGGTAGACACTCGTATTATTAACTTTGTCTTAGAAAATTCATTGCAATAAAAAAAAATATTAGAATAAAATATTTAGATCTTGGTGTTTTTTTTTAAACAAAATATATATTTATTTCATTTCATTTTTTATCATTCCTAATAAGTCAAAGATAAGAAAGAAATTAAAAGAACGTTTTAAAGATTCTAGTGTTTGTGTTTGCCTGTCTGTCTGTATGATTTGTATTGTGTTAACGCCGCCATGTTCTCATTACAATATAACGAATTATATTCATGTTTTATATAGGCGATGGTCTATGAAAGAAATTGAGATTTAATTATTCTTATTTTTTATTTATTTATTTATTTTGCAGAGCGATTTTTTAACAATATGCCCATTCTGAAAACAATGCTAAAGAAATCGATTTAAACTAACTATTTAAAAACAAAAAATTGCCTTAGACAAAATGCATAAAATTAGTTGTTTTAATGTTATTGCTGAAAACCTACACAGTACAGTTTCGACGTAATTATCTGCTCTTGTAAAGTAACGTCTGTAACCTATCAGATAATATAACTCAGAAGTATCAACACAATCGTTTGTCTATCGGCAATGAACGTCCGAAGCCACAAGTCCGGGGCGACGTGCAAACTGACCAGTGAAGAGATTCCAGAACAATCCTGGAACCTATTTGGCCTCGTTTCACCTCCTTGGCTTTATCTCAATGTAGATACTGGCAAGTGGCAGTAGCATAGGAGTATGCGTGACGCTGTTAGATCAGAGTAAGATATGACTTGCTCCCGCGCGAGTGTGTGTGTGTGTGTGTGAGTGGGTGTGCGCGCGTGTGTGCGTGTGAGTACACTCCAGCCCGTGTTGATATGTCAAAGCTAGAGGCCCCCCAAAAATTGACCTTGCGTGAGTGGAAATTGTTCCCATGGCGCCAGGTCTTAGACAATGCTCGGGTGCGTGCTGAGGCCCCATTGTGCAAGGGTATGTGCGTGTTCGGACAACTTGGACAAGGTGACGACCATGGCCGACACTAAAAATAATCGCTCACCGCATCCATACGTGTCTACGAAGCGTGATCCGTGCCCTAACAGTTCGGCTTTCCCTCTTTCTTCTTTTATTTTTTCTTCTTGTCCATTTTTCTTTAGCAGACTTCGTGTGTTTGCGCAATAGTGTGCTACCAAGTTCGCATGAGCGAAACCTGCCTGCCTGGCCTCTTCAAGCGACAGCACACAGATTTCGTTTGTTGTAGCATTATTGGTATAAAACCCAATGTCAAGTCCGGCAACTCTGTAAGCAAAAAAAAAATAAAAAAAATCGCAGACGTGACATGAAGATAAGCACCTTACCTTTTCACTGTGCGGCGTCTTCGCTTGGTGGCATACATTGTCTTTATAAGCCAATCCTCCAGCATCAAAGGTCCAACAAAACGGTAAAGGACCCCTTTCGCTGCGCTCTGTAATGTAGGTTTCTAGATGTGCAGTCTATGGTTAATCCACAAGAAACGACCCGTTTCTTCACAAAGAAGTCAGACCTGATGCTTGAATGAGTTTTTCGAACTTGTAGATAAATCTCTTGCTGTATTATAGTAAAGAGTTCTCCTTCGAACTCAAACGTTTGAGCGATATTGCTTCTAATATGAAAGACATCTCAAACGATGACAAATCCGTACAATCTTCTTGTTGGCAAAATAAGGTATTAAGTATAATCTAGGGTAGGCTTCTCCGGTCTCAATACCACGGCGAGATGGTCCAAATTATACAGGTCATTTAGAGATGACCAATTCAAGAAGTTATTTTTTTTTAAAAAGGTATAGTTTTAGTGCAGAGTCCAAATTAGGTCCAAAATATGCGCGTGCTGTGGACGCTCGTGAGAAGAGCTTGTTCGTGGCATCATGCACGTGAGACTGTTCCGTGAAAAGGGGGGGGCCCCCACCTGTCACTGGGGCTCTGGGCCAGGTCTGAATCAATCAATTTTTAAAATTTTCGCCTGACGAGCAGACTGCGTGACAAGCGTCGATGTTGCTAATGTTGTGATCCTGGTAACCCGTGGAACAGCCCCCTCGTCCTGGGTCCTTGGGACGGCACGAGAAGCCACGCGACACGGTAAGTCCAGGAGAGGATCGAACAGGAGGGGGAGGGGAGAAAAGCGAAGACGAAGGCAAGCCAGTCCGCCAGTCACATTGTCAACCCCCCCTCTCTCCAGGGACACGCCCCCCGTTCTCTCGCTGCTCCAGTACTCATTCATTCGGTCGTGAGATCATGTCTTCAACGGCGAGTGGGCGTGGCTTCAGTCTGGAAAATTCAATAGTTGGAACTTTCTGCCAATGCCAGGGGCGAGATACATGCGCATTGACACGCAACATCACACACACGCGCACATCAGCGCACACACATGCTCGTTGAGTCTGGCACGACCACACACACGCACTTCCAAAATGACGCTAATTAGAATGTAGAATGACTTTATTTGTTTCAACTGCGCTCGAATAAGAACACAGTGTCGCTATTCAGCTATTCTAAACCTTATCTTAACTTATAAATTTGTATCAGTCCTTTAAATAAATGTTTTAAAGTCCTACGCATGTCCTCGTGTTAATCTAGTCCTTCGCATGCTGAGTTTTAAAATATCAGTGGGTTCCTGGGCTGATAAAGACGACACCAATCGTTACAGAAGGCCTGAACACTGGCCTGCTACGTCACGACCTGTGGGCGGTTTAGCCCCAAATAGCTTGTTGCCACGCCACAGCCTCACAGGTCGCACAACGTGTCAACGAACTATTCGTCTAAATTACTCACAGGTTGTGACGTTGCAGGTTAAATGTGAGGCCTTCTATAATGAATGGTCTAAAAAATAGACCAGGCCAGAATGAACGGTTGAAGTTTTTATCCTGTCTTATTTTTTACATAATTTTTTTTAATAAAAGATCATAATTACGTTATACGCGTATCCGAGAGTTCATTAAATAGAAGAGGAAAAAGAGGCTACTCTTGTGATCTATGGGGCACATCATGTAGAGCTCATCTGTTTGTGTGGCCGACGTTTTACGAGGGTATCATGTGACCAGCACAACGACCAACCGTCTTTACTTTCTAAACGCATGTCAGGCACCCGTTGGAGTTGCTAGCATTCAGGGGCTCACTAAAAAAAACCCGAAGTTCAGAATCGATCTCTTCATCTTTATTCGAACGTTCAGTTCCGGAAGCCAAGCACGTTACCTCTCGGCTACCAGCGAGACCGATCGTCATAGAAGGCCTGAACTCTGACCTGCAACGTCACATCCTTTGGGCACTGGAGACCACTACCTAGTTACCACGTCACAGGTCTGCATGACGTGGCAACGTGCTATTGGTCGCCACTGCCCTCAGACTAAGGCGTCGCAGGTCAGTGTTCTATAAATGTACCTAACTGTAACTACTATAAATACTGGTCTCTCTACCACGCGGGCCTGCAGGTTAACTAGAGAATTTAACTCTGATGTCATTGTTTTCCTGACTGACTCAGGCAACCCATTCCATGCTCTAATGGCACTAGGGAAGAATTAGCACTTGTTTGAATTTGTCCTAGCATTTGGAATGAAATATGCATGGTGTTTCGTTCAAACACTCAGGACAAAACTCTTTTTAAAACAAATAATTTTAACATTAATGGGTACTTCTATTTAAGTTGGGACAAAGGAAGTAGCGAAGGTCTTTGCGCTGGCCACATGACATCCTGCTCGTTTACCGTTGGCCAAAGAAACAGAAGACCTTAACTTCATCTGCCCTATAGATTTCTGGCCTGAAAGGGGAACTTCACTTTTACATCTAATCGAATGGACAGTACTTTGATTCTTTTATTTAGTGATCAACTTGTCATCGTTGCTAGAGTAGTGTGTGAGTTCGTATGACAGACAGTAAGGAGAGGCTATGCGATTGGTTGGTGGCTGTGAGTTGTAGAATGATGAAATATGAGTTGATCTGTCATAATTTATGCTAAGAACGGAAGACGATCTAGAGCAGATTAGACAATACCAATCCATATTTTCGATGGTCTTAGGCGACCCCTGGCAAATGGTCAATCGACCCCCAAGGGGGTCGCGATCCACACGTTGAGAACCCCTGATCTAGAGACATGAAAGATTGATGACGTGTTTTGTAATCAGATTTGTTTTAAATATCAGTGTATTTCATTGCTATTAGATCTATATCTCCTCTTAAGTTCAATCTGTTTACATTGTAACAGAATCTATATTGAATTTGTGTTCACAGGCGAAGTCCAAGTTATTTTTAATGTTTGTTAATTCAAAATATAATACGCCTACATCAGTTTACTTGTACTGTTTGGAGCTACAAACCATCGACTGACCATCAGCAATCAGAGTCTTAGACTCAACGCTCGGGACAATTACGAAAAAGCGTGGAAGCCAATGTCATTTATTCAAAACTATTGAAGAGTCTTTTTTTTTTTCCTTTCGGAATATCAATTTGAGTTTTCTGTGGTCAGAGGGTCATATCACATGGCAATATCACAAGCTCCTCGGGGCTCACAAAGACCTTCCTTCAAGGAACACTAACCAGGAAAAAGAAGAAGAGGTCGACAGAAAAAGCGATGGGAAGACCTTCCTTCAAGGAACACTACCAGGAAAAAGAAGAAGAGGTGGACAGAACAAGTGATGGGAAGACTTTCCTTCAAGGAACACTAACCAGGAAAAAGAAGAAGAGGTGGACAGAACAAGTGATGGGAAGACTTTCCTTCAAGGAACACTACCAGGAAAAAGAAGAGGTGGACAGAAAAAGCGATGGGAAGACCTTCCTTCAAGGAACACTACCAGGAAAAAGAAGAGGTGGACAGAAAAAGCGATGGGAAGACCTTCCTTAAAGGAACACTACCAGGAAAAAGAAGAGGTTTACAGAACAAGCGACAACATTAAAGAAACGACGGAGATGGAATGGAGAAAGAAGGTCGACAAAACATGCCACAGCGATGTTACAGACTAAGCCAGTGGTTCCCAAACTTTGTTCCGCGAGGCCTGACTAGGTGTTCCACGAACTAATGGAATAATTAACTAGTAGGCCACCACGTGAATTAACCTCTCTAAAAAAAAAAAATAAGCAACGCGTTCCGCTAAATACTTAGAATGTGCGAGTGTTCCGTTGAGAATAAAGATTGGGAACCACTGGACTAATGGACAGGGGAAGAAATGTGAAGGGTATCTATTTATCAGAGCTCTCTGATGGCGTTTACTTTCCTTTAACTTTTAATGATTCCACTTTATAAATTTCTTATCCTGAACTATTCTTATGTTGAAGTTGCAAGAATAGTGTAAATCTATTTTTAGTAGGTTGAAGGTGAAGGCTAGAGACAGAAATAGCTAAAGTGCTGCTTTAAGCTCTCAGCAAACACAACTAAAATCGAGACAGGAGCGTTTTTTTTTTTGGCCACTCATCGTCACGGGGGCGCGGTGGCTGAGTGGTTAAGCGCTTACCTTCCTAACCTGGGGTCCTTGGTTCAAATCTTGGGGAGGACTGGGATTTATAGTTTCGGGATTCTCAGGGCGCCCCTGAGTCCAACCAACTTTAACAGTTATCTGGCTTTAGTTGGGGAAAGTAAAGCCGGTTGGTCGTTGTGCTGGCCACATGACACCCTGCTCGTTAACCGTTGGCCAAAAGAAACAGATGATCTGAACATCGTCTGCCCTAAAGAACGCAATGTCTGAAAGGGGAACTTGACCCTTTTTACTCATCGACACATTAACACATCTTTCAAACCATTACTACCGTTAATGTAGAAACCATGGAGCGAAAGGGGCGAAATGAGCCGTGCCTATGACTTAAGGGAGCCCCTAAGAGTCAATGAACAAAAAATGTGTACCTTGACTCGCTACTAAATTTTCAAATATCTCATTACGTCCTCGGCCTCCTCCGGGTGTCAGGGAGGAAGACTGCTAACTGGATTTGAACCCCTGCATCATGGTCGCTAGAGTTTGTGGAGCATATCTCTCAAGCCTAGAAGTATGGCGGTTCATATTCATCTCAACAGCTGAAAAAGAAAGGGAAAAAAAAAAAAAAAAGAAAATTGACCCAATCTGTCAGTGTCCACATATAGTCTGGTCAACAAGGGTGGGTGGGAACGACAGGGAGGTTCCAATGTCCTGCAACTCACCACCGCCAGGACAGTGATCACAGCCAGCGAAAGGCGATCGCCCCAGGAGACCGAAGCGAACGACAACTCAAAACAAAGGGAGCTAATAGAGCTGTTAGCCGAGAAATGGACTTTGCCTGCAAACGTCTAAGCAGGAAGCAATGAGAAAGGAATGAAGATGCTATTGAAAATAACACATTTTCTGGGAGAAATTTTTCTTGAATATTATTCTTAAAATCCCTGAACAGATTTTGGGGTTTGACTTCTGTAAGGCCCGCTTTTGAAGGCAGGGGCGACTCCGAATTGAGGAATAGATTAGGTTTCAAAACAACTGTAAGGAAAATGTTACTTTAATCTGTTCTGTTTGGCATCCCCTTGAACTCCGGTATGACGATATGTGTCTGAGTGCCAGATGACAACGATGTTTTGGTGTTACGATGAGATTGTATTGATCAGACAATGCTTTTCTGGTGTTGTAAGGTTTCCATTCTATTTAACTCTTTCTCTCCTAACTGACGATATCAGCGTTGATTCCACCAGAATGTGGTAAATAATTACGGAGAGAAAGAGTTAAATTACTGAACATTCAATATCGTGATGCCGAAGAATAAAATGTAAGCTATAAATTCAAAACGGAGATCTTTAGACAATAAATACAAAGCTTTATTTCTGAAACAAGGAATCAATTTAACAGTACAATTTAATTAAATACATTTACTGCCATTGTTTAAGCCCCCAAACTATTGTTGCAGCCCTTAAATACCTTTTTTTTTTTACCATCTCCGCCCACTCGCCTTATTTTTAATGGAAACAACCAATCACCTTTCGTGCGCCCTGAATTTCTCAACCACTCCTTTTATGGTCTGGAATTAACATGTTGCCATGACCTTGTGATGCAAATATTCAATCAATGAAACGATTTATAATTTGTCTTTCAAAATGGCCTTGCGAGCAAAGTTTATGTTGGGATGCTAAAATGATTGCAATAGAAAGCTATGCTAAGATTTAGTCACATATGATGTCTTGATTTCGTCTTATCATATGTTGAGATTTCGGCTTATCATATGTTGAGATTTCGGCTTATCCTATGTTGAGATTTCGGCTTATCATATGTTGAGATTTCGGCTTATCCTATGTTGAGATTTCGTCTTATCCTATGTTGAGATTTCGTCTTATTCTATGTTGAGATTTCGTCGTATCATATGTTGAGATTTCGTCTTATCATATGTTGAGATTTCGTCTTATCATATGTTGAGATTTCGTCTTATTCTATGTTGAGATTTCGTCTTATCTTATGTTGAGATTTCGTCTTATCCTATGTTGAGATTTCGTCTTATTCTATGTTGAGATTTCGTCTTATCATATGTTGAGATTTCGGCTTATCATATGTTGAGATTTCGTCTTATCCTATGTTGAGATTTCGTCTTATCATATGTTGAGATTTCGTCTTATCCTATGTTGAGATGCTATAAGCATGAAAGTAGCGCTATATAAAATAATATTAAAGCCATACTAAACGGTTTTAACCTCGAGCCCCCTTCTAGGAAGCCAAGCCAAGCCAAGTACAAGCGCACTTGGCCTCTCGACCACGCTTCCCACACGCTTAATACACTGAATGACCACACAACACACATTTCGTGAACACATTCTTACAGACGGGTTACAAACACATGTAAACATAAGAACGACAACCGATACGGCATATAATTTTCATAACAATTCGCATGCAAATGAGGATGCGGCCGTGACCATCAGTCTGATTTTATTAGATTATTTTGAGTTTTGAAAAGTGCTGCTGTACACTGTGCCATTCTTGCCAGTAGTTCAGGTTTGGTTCCTTCATCTTAGACAATAGCTCCAACAGTGGCGTAGCTAGGGTGGGGGGAGGAGAGTTGGAAAATCCCCAGGGCCCCCACTTGAAGGGGGCCCCCAAAGTATTTTGTACATTAAATATTAAATATCCTAAAATGCAGGGGCCCCAACGAGGTCAAGCCCCCGGGCCCCCAAATGATGGAAAATTCCTAGCTACGCCTCTGAACTCCAAGATATTTAAAACTTCTGGCACTTGTCAGCTTTTTTGCCACCAATGCTGATGTCCCCTTTAAAGCTTTTTTTGGCTATTGGTCATAATTTGTGTGTTTTTTCGACATTGATTTGCATACCTATGTTTATAATGCGTCATGTCATATCCTAATTCTTTATAGATCCTATGCTAGGATTTCGTCCGATCCTATGCTAAGATTACATCTTGCCTACAGTAAAATTTTTGTTGAGGCAATAATATGATTGCATCAGATCCTATGTCAAAATTTCGTCAGATCCTATGTCAAGATTTTGTCAGATCCAATGTCAAAAGTTCGTCAGATCCTATGTCAAAATTTCGGCAGATCCTGTGTCAAGCTTTGGCCAGATCTTATACTAAAGATTCGTCAGGTCAGATATTTAGATTGCGTCACATCCTATACTAAGAACACGTCAGATCTTATTATTCCTATGTTTAGATTGCTTCAGATCCTATGCTAAGATTTTGTCAGATACGAGGTGCCAAAAATAGGCTTAATCTACGGTGAAAGGTCAATAATACATTTTCTTTTTCGTAGTCAAAAGAAAACAAGTATAGAACCAGAAAAAGTGGTCAGCGCCACTGCATTTCCGCCGTGACATTAGCTAACAAGGTACAACATTGTTATCAATGAAATATAAAAAAAAAAAAGTTACCTCCATGAAAGAATTTAAAATATGGAGAAAAATATATTGCCAATAATCAATAAAAGCATCAATTAAGTTTCAAATCAATATTTCATTCGTCTTTATTGACAACATATTTGTGTTTATAAATGGCTAAAATGTCAAATAGGCAGTCCTCTTTTGGTTTGATAATGGAAGGGGAGAGAATGCATGACAGAAATTTGATTATTGCTCTTATTTCCCATTCTCAACAGCCCAAGTGTATTTTTAGTTGTCTTGAGTTTGTTTTTGTCAGTTGAGTATTTTTGCTTAAAGTTCCTGGCGTAGCCACTAGGTAAAGACAAACATATTTATAAACTCAGGACAAATTGTTTGTTTTCAAACCGCATACACTTAAACCTCATCTAAAATGTAGTTTTCTTTTTTTTATCATACAAGACACAAACACTAATTGTTGCGGTTAAAGAGCTACATACTGCCTTAAAAAAAAAAAGTGATTATTGCAACGTCTGTTTGGGAAATGTTGTACCCATTTTCCATAATACTTAATTCACAAGATGCGTTACGTAGCCGTTTACCTTCTTGCTATCCTTGCGGGGAAATCATCAGCAGACATTGAGACAATTCTCAGCAGTGTGGGCATTGAAGCAGAGTCTGACAAGATTAACAAGATTATTTGTGAACTCAAAGGAAAGAATCTTGAAGAGGTCATTGCTGCAGGC